>JAPMOB010249107.1:0-16929 GCA_029875015.1 Lepomis gibbosus
GTGTGAGCACAATCATGCACATTGCTTTGGACTCCTTTTATTTTCACACATCTTTCTCCTCTACCCACACATGTTCTCTCTCCGTCTCCTCTCTTCCCTCGGCCTTTATGCGATCATGTTGCTTGGTAACTGCAGAAGAATGATGAGAAGTGTAGGATGTGTGCGGGTGCCTCCTGTGTGATGTGATGTGTCTCCACATCAGCTGTAAAGAATACCGTGCAGTATGGCCAGAATAACAGTTGAATGACACTCATTGCAACATATTGCAATTCAGACATCAGGTGAGAAGAAGTTGGGTACTACTTGAACCTGTAATCACTTTTTGGCTAGTAATGTGTTTTCGTTAAAAATAATGATGGGGCCAGAAAAAATCTTGGCATGCTCGTTCCTTTTTTAACAACATTTGTTGAGGTGCCATTAAGCAAGGCACTAAATCCTTAATTGCAGAGGAGGACACTGGTTGCACTGGGGCACACCTTGATTTGAATGAACAGTATAATGTGAAACTGAATTAATTATGCAGAATAAAAAATAATTTGAAAAAACTTTAAAAAAATAATTTAAAAAGTAGTTTGTAAAAATAGAAGTATGAAAAAAAAGTCTTTGTTTTTGTGGTCTTGGACAGTTTGGTTAAAATGTGTGTATTTAAGGTCTCAAAGCTCCAGCCTCTGCATCAAAAACAGTGGGCACATTCATT
This sequence comes from Lepomis gibbosus, assembly GCA_029875015.1. Taxonomy (NCBI): domain Eukaryota; kingdom Metazoa; phylum Chordata; class Actinopteri; order Centrarchiformes; family Centrarchidae; genus Lepomis; species Lepomis gibbosus. The sequence goes on from JAPMOB010249107.1 coordinate 698, forward strand.
TTGTGGTTTCCACAAACTACATTTGAGGTGGAGTGGGAGTAAAAGTTCAAACTAACACTGGGGTTATATTTCATTGTACTGTTATGAAGTCATTGTTGCAAAGACTGCCAATACACTGCCTGTAACCTTACCATAAATCAAAATTTGAGATGTAAAATTGCTTCAGGAGAGACTTGCTCATTGCTCACACAGAGTGACTGGGGCTAAGAGTGAATCCAGGACAGAATATTCATCTTTTCTATCATCTTTTATCTGGAAAACTGCAGTGATTAATTAACATGGCAGGTCATGGAGGTTGAATGATTAAATAGATCAATTAAAGTTTATACATATAATATCTTACTCAGCAGCCGTAACATCTGGGGAAAAGATAAAACTGTTTTAAGGTCTGTGCTAGATGCATTCATATACATGTGTAACATTCAGTGAACACAGCAATTAGTCTCTGAAAGTCATCTGAAAAACCTCCTTAGCATTTCCCCAGAGGCTGTTTGCTAGTTAAAAAACACTGACTTGGTGGGAAAACAACCTCTTAAGCTCGATTTCAACAAACTGCAAAGAAGATTTCCTCACTCAATGTATCTGACTCATTACAGCATCCTTAGAAAAAGGTCACGGCACGGTTGCTAATGACAACCTGCAAGACTGCTGCCCTACTCAAATTGCGTGTGTGTGTTTCTCTGAAGCCAAGTGACTGCCTCATTTGTAGGGATCAGTCGCCCCCTGCTGTTTCTCTTTGAGGTCTCAATGTATGAGGTTGCCATGCCAACCGGAGGGGGGCATTTCTGAAGTCAGAAAAATTAGCCCCCACCTGTGATCATAGAAATTAAACCAACTACTGTTATCAGCTAGTACACTTAATTATTCCACTTTTTAGGTTGATAGTGAACTAATTAGACAGTGTCATTAATTAGCATGTTCATGGTTTACTGCAACTGTTTTTGTTAAACATATGACCATTTGGCCACAGGAGGGCAGCAGAAATAACAACAACAACAACGACAATAGTAATATTAATAGTTTTTTTTTTTGCAAACTAGCTACCTGTTTACATGGAGCAATATTAGCATTCATTCAGTGTCGTTCTTCTGTCTACCTGATCAATATAATTCTATTAACCATGCCCTGTCTATTACAATTACAGAGTGTTCACAAGCTAGTTGCTAACTTTGACTGTGATCTGACGCTGGGCAGAGTTTTTATGTAAACCGCTGTGTGCTGGGACTGAAAATGAGCCAATGGAGCCAATGCCAGCTGACACTGGGACACCCTGGACAAGTAGCCAGTTAATGGCAGGGTGTTTACATGATGGGCCACACCCAAATCCACAGCTATTTATTTACTAGTATCTCTGTGGGCCTCCTCCAGTGAGGGCCCTGTATACTGCCCCCCCCCTGTCCAACGCCCCTGTGGGAGCTGTATAGTCTATTTTTTCTATGGGTTTGCCACTAGAAGTGACTTTTTTCACATACATGCAATCCTGCTCATATGATCAGTTTATAATATATAAATATTGATTAAAGCCACTTTAGATCAATTTAAACTGAAACAATGCATTTAATGTGATGTGTTTTAACTAACAGCTAACTGCTAGCACAAGCAGTTATCTGTGCAGTTAACTGACAGTAATTTCAAAAAATGCAGCGACAGCCCTAGCTGTTTTCCATTTGTGTTTTATTCATACAGTGAAGGTGCTCATACATAATATTTTTTTCCTATAAAATATATTACCTTTCAGTTCCTGAAAGCAAAACTAGATATAAATCATCAAGTTTCATCTGATAAGAAGCAACTTATTTTCAAGTGTCAACGAAGGCAATCAACTGTATCAGCAGTCAAAAATGCATTGCAGATTTAAGAAACCACATTCTAATAAAGACATTTTTTTCTGTCTAGCAAAGCCACAATGCTCGGACACTCAGCCCACCGTCCACCAACACAAAAGACAATGATCATTTGGGTTTTCTAAAGTAGCAAATACTGTTAAAATACTGTAGCCACAAATAGAGTTGAACAGGTTTTCATGTGAGGGGAAAGCAAAGACGCAAACACAGTCAGGGTGACGTGGGAGAAAAAGTGACATTAAGTAAAGTGTTTCAACAGAACTGATGCTTTATGATGTCTGTCATTTTCTCTCTAGCTCTCCCCTCCTCGTATGTTTTTCTTTGTTTCCTCGTTGGGCGAAATGCTCCACAGTTGTCATGACAACGATTCGGCCGGACAGCGGCAGGTGAATTCCTCAGGCATCACAACAACTCACTGTGACCAGGGGCTGAGTTGAGGCTGTCTATGAAGTAGAACAGGACAGCAGGCTGATTACTCTCAGGGACTATTATAAAAAAATAACTGTCAATGCTGTCAAAACATAAAGCTCACAATATGTAGAAATATTCATTAAAGTATCAGCTGGATCTTCATCTATTTTGATTTTAACTTGGTCTTTCAATAGAAAGCAATTTAATCATATTCCACAATAGCAACCTTGTTTGATTACAAATTGACTCACGCGCTACAACATCTGCTACACACACACACACACACACATAAATAAAAACAGAGAGACATGTACCAGACAAGTCCAGTGACTTATTTCTGTTTTGGGGTAGTCTAGGTTTTTTCACGGGGGGTTTGCGATTTGGGGGCTTCTCAACGTTATTAGGACTTTCCCTGTCAGTGCCTGAGTTCAGTGAGGACAAAAAACACAAATTAACAGTTAGATACAGACGCTTCACACACAGATAAACGCATATACCCATGTTCCCAACAGATATATATCGAGTGACGATCTGTACTTTGTACTGTAAAGCAGAAAAGACAAATTGTACCTGCGTCACAAGACATGGCCTTTCTGTTTCTCTGTGGTTTCAATGGTGCCTGAGGTCTCAATCCTTCTTCACCTGAACAACATGTATGAAAGAAAAATGAGGGGGGGGGACACTTTGTTTACTCGTAATGTGATTTATGGTACAAATTTATATTACAAATATATATTGTTTTATAAAAACACTAGAACCTTATGTGATACAGAATTTAGCTAAAAGTCAAAGGTGTCTGTGTACATTTACATTTAGGTACATTACCCTTACCCATAGATATAGGGAGGTTTAATGGTCTCCCTGAAAATAATGGGCTGTGTTTGTTACATAATGAGACTTAATAGTCCATTTTTTTGTTTTATTGTGCTTTTTATGATTATTTCTGGGCTTTGCTTTTTAGTAAAATGTCATTCATCTGTGCTGAATTCCTCCATTGAATGACAAGTAAAAGAAGAGTTTTAGGATGACAGTCTTTGGGGGCAGGTTTCATTTTTAGAGCTCACAAGAGGAGACAAACATATTTGTTATATATAATGTTTATAACATATATATATAATGTTAAATCTAAGAGGGTATGTTCTAGCATGCTCATAGCCTTCTATTTTTGTTTTTTGTTTATAGGAGTAGTTTTACTCTTTAAATACACATATTCTGTCCCGGTGAACAGCACTGTGGCCTCACGGCAAGAAGGTCCTAGATTTCGACCTTGGTCATCCCAGGCCTTTCTGCGTGGAGTTTGCATGTTCTCCCTGTGTCTGCGTGGGTTTCCTCCAGTGCTCTGCTTTCCTACCACCATTGAAGACATGCATGCTAAAATTCATAATTCCACTAAGCAATGGTTCTTTTTCTACAAGAGGAACCACAGCGGGATCATAAAGGAAGATGTTTAAAGAGACATGCTCCCACCCTGAGACTCCACCCCTGGCTTCCTAGCAGCTCTGGCCACCACAACCTAAGCAACCCCCTTCATCCCTACCTTCTCAACCCCTCATTCTTCCCTTTTTCGACCCCTTCATCCTATCTTTCCTGAACCTTCTCGATAACCAAATAAACTACCACTTGTACCTCAGTTGGGTGGTCTTAGTTTGTAAAATGTCAAACAATTCGTTTAAAGTTGCTGGTGGCCATGATGCCATCAATCACCGTTTTACATTATTGATGAGGAACAGTAAGTTACCTCTGATATATGGGGGAAAGCTATTAAAATGTTGTAAGTTTGAACGAGTGTGAAAAAGTAAAACAGGAAGGCATCTGAAAATGAAACATGTGTCAACACCACTTTAATGTTTGTATTTCCGTGAGAGTCACCTTGACTTGCAGCTCTGTCTGGTAAGACATGCACAGGCTTGGTAACAGGAGGTGGCACAGGAGGAGGAGGTAGGTTCCTCTCATTGGCAGATTCTTTTGAAAAAGTCACATACGAGGACGTCTTTGGCTGTTTTTCGGATCAAAACAGAAAACATGAACAAATGAAAAGGACAAAGACAACAATTGCAACTGGTAAATTTGCTCTATATGTCCAGGAACCATTGATAGACTTGTGAATCCTGTAGATTATATTAGTTTTTTACACAAAACCAATGAGGCAAACCAGATCGTAAATGGCTATAAATGAATCACCTTTTCTGGAATCGGAGGAGGTTGACCCTCCGAGTCTCTTCTTTTTTCTCTCTCTTTCTTTTCCATCTTCCCAGGATCCTTTTCTGTCTCTACTTCCTCTTCTGTACCTGGAAATTAAAAATATGTGACTGTCACTTAGGTTTGTGGTTTGTTTACACACTGGGCAATGAGTGCAGTCAAAACCTCTTTGCAAAAGCTAAAGCCTCCTTTCTAACCGGGGGCACTTAAACGTGGAGTGAGGTACCTGGTAGAGCGTCTGAGCTCTCAAGCCGGTGCCTCTGCCTCAGTTTGGACAGGTTGGGTTTACTGCTCTGCGGCGGTGGGTCGGGTTTAGATACACAGGGAGCAGCACGTCCTCCTCCTCCTCCGATGCTCCTCCAGCCCTCTGTGAACCCTCCAGTAGTATTGGGACACATCTGTCTGTCTCCTTGCGTGTCCTGCTGATGCCAGTCTGTAGCTGCTGCCTCTGTGCTTTTCAGAGGATCTGTTTCCTGTTTTGGCGAAGGCGTCCTGTCCGACGGGTATGGAGGCAGCGGCCTTTGAGCCAAATGAAGCGCCTGCACTTGTCTCTCGGTCTTTCTGCTCGTGTGTCTGCTCTCAGTCCACTGATTATCCACCTGTATGTCCGTCGGCCTGTTCTCCGACCATGACCTGTCTATCTGTCTGCCGCCCATCCACTGTCTTTCTATCTTTCTGTCAATCTGCCGCTGGGTGTGTCTGTCAACAGTCCACTGTCTGTCCATGTGTCTACTCTCAGTCCTGTACCTGTCTGTTTGCCTCTCAGTTGTACTTGGCTCTCCAAAAGTTCTTTCTTGCAGCCTGTTATCAAACCGCTGTCTCTCTACATGTTGGTCACTGGGTCTCGCTTCCATCCACTGCTTGTCTGCTTGCAGCACCTCTGTTGGCCTCTGTTTGTCGTCCACCCAGTACATGTCTGTATCTACCTGCTGTTCAAACACAGCGTCCATTTCGGATTTCTGTGAAACCACAAGAGGCAAAAAACAATCACACTTGAGGCCAACTTCCAGTAAAATGGATGCTTGCAGTGGGTCACAATGACTTTACCTCTCTGGGAGAATAAAAGGGGTGTTTGCTTCCTCCCACGGCCGGGTGAGGGATGCCCGGCACTGGTGGCGGACTCAAAACGAGAGTATTTTTCCCCTGGTGATCGTTCATTCTTCCATCAGCCCCGTCGCCGGGAGATCCAGCTCTGGCAGTGGACCTTGGAGGCTGGAGGAGTGTGTACACATTCTCTGTGGCTGTCCTAAAAGTTTGAAGACACTGAAGATGTTAGACTCAAAATACAGAAGAAAGAACAGAAACGAAGACTAAAATGTACAAGCTTTCAGAAGGGTGCAATTAGGAAGTATCACTTTTCTGGCAGAAACCAGCTATCTTGCTATCCTAATCTGTATTTGACATGCAGCATGTTCATTTCTAATCACTTGGCTGAGAATCTGAGCCACCGGCTGTCATCTACATCTGTGCTGGTATCAGCCTGCCTGCACTTTGGCAGCTATCAGCTATTTCTCGTATCAACAAAGACATGAGGGAGATTTAGAGTGATATTTGTCCGAGTGTTTACGGAGTTCAGTGCTGCTGATTGTCCTCGTAAGAACCAAGAAGAGATAACCGGCAGAAAATGTGAAGTTGTAGAGCAGACTATGGAAGGAAAATGAACACGTCCTTTGTGACGAGGTGTCTCTTTTAAGGCCGTGCCTCTGTAAATGGAGTCTGTGTTGTGTGTGCATACACGAACCCAGTGGGTGCAGTAGCAACGGTGTGACACCCATCTCCGTAAACGTCTGCTTCGGACTCGGGCCCCTGATTGGACAACGTTTGGTTGCGGTTTTTGCGGAAACCGAAGATGGCCAGCATGTTTCTCCTCTTCTTCCTCCTTAGCGAGTGAGCTTTGTGCAAAGAGGAGAGCTGACTGAAAGAGGTGAGAGAGGTTGGATGTCAGACATACAGTCCAGTGCAATCATCTCGTGGGTCCACGTGAGTCATCTCTTTTAAGGACGTCACTGAATTCATCGCAGCCGGCTGTTTGTCTGCTTTGCTTTCGGCAATTGGAGCGTTGCTAGGCTACATCTCTTGGTGCGCAATGACTTATCTAAAGTGCACTTTTTTATATTATAAATGTAATAATATTAAAAGCACCGACTGAACCCGATGAGCTGCAGTGTGGAAAGGAGCAACATTATCCTGATAAGCTGTGGCCGCTGTTCCTGAATTCAGCTTAGCCAAAATAAAAGCTTACCAAATTGCTTCATCTATATATTAAATATTTAAAGTCACACTAGTGGCCGTGCACGTGTTTTCTCATTCATTTTCAATTTTGTTTCATTTTCATGTAGGCTGCAGGCACAAACATCCATTTCCAAAGCAGATCAATCACAAATTTAACAAAATCACCAGTTGCAAAATGCTTCCATTTGACATTAAGTCAAAAAAACACTTCCCCGTCCTGATTCTCAGACTCCCTTCATCAACAACATGCTGTCAGCAACTAAACAATCATGCCTTGTTACCAACCCAAAATGCACCAAACAGCAAGCTTCTTGCTCCACTAATCATCAAAGAGAGAAAAACATAATGTTTTCCCTGAGCAAAGATGATGGACAGCAGATTCAATTGCCTCTGAATGTACAAGCTGAAAGCAGGATACTTCAAAGACAGACAGCACACTGGTCAGAGGAACACAACCTTCTTGAATTCTGAAAAATAATAACCTGAACATAAGCCAATTAAAATAAAGCCTCAGTGAAGACGGGTGAACACACAAACTGTCAGAACCCAGAGTGGAGAGAACCATTGCTTTATATGGTCTGAAATACAATATTGAAATCTAACTCTTGCCTGGCATATTGGATGGTATTCATTAAGTTAAAGAATGAGAGACAGGAAAGACGCCTTTTATACAGCTTTAAACCAGTTCTGTTGAGTGGTATGCAACTGAAGGCTTCAACTCAGGTATCTGAATAATATACTGGTGAACAAAGACATGTGAGCGTTCACAAGAGGTAACAGTCATTACCTGCAAGATTATATTATCATTCTGCTCAAATTCAGTGATTTCATATCTGTAATGTTTCCAGTACTTCCAAAGTGCTGTAAGCCACAATGATCAAAGTGACTTGCTTTTACTGTAATTTGTATCTTAATAGTGTGTCTGTTCTTGGTTTGCTATTAATTCCCCTCAGGTAAAGCTTTGGTAATATGGATTTAGTGTACCACACATTTGAGTCCAATCATTGATTACAGTGACTTCAACCACATTCATTTCAATAGACTATGAAAATCAACATTTCATCTACTTTGTCAAAATTCTTCTGCGGGTGGTGCATTCAAGGACGCTCTTACAATTGAGATTTAAGTGTTCCTTTGCAAAAAGGCATTTTGTATTCACAAATTATATTACTGCAAAATCAAACCCAGAAGACAAGACAATAAATAATCATGTCTTCTTGTCTACTGGAAAAGGTTGCTGTTCAGCAGGTAACTCTCTTGGATGAAAGTAGAACTGTCAAAGCCGTTTCTGCATACAGCTGCATTAGCATACGACAATGACTTAAAGGTGACAAAATGCTCACTGTGACAGATTGCCTTTCTTAAGCAAGTTGGAAGTTGTTTTTCAAAACACGGTAAAATAACTAGAAAATAACGACTGCTTGAAAAGTCGGACCTCTATCTAAACACTTGCGGCATGCTTTGGAAAGCTGCAGTAATTTAAAGTAAAGGTGAGTCATTCTGTAAGAAGAGACACACATAGACACAGTTTTACTAACTGAACACAAAAGACTAAAATAAAGTCCTACCTGTCAGGGAGCACTCTTTTAGTATAGAAATCTGGGAGTCCGTCATCCAGAGGGCTTATTCCTCCATTTTCACTGCAATGCTACACACACACACACACACACACACACACACACACACACACACACAAACTCTTTTTAGAGAGGTCACTTTACTTGTGCTGGGTTTCATTTGTAAATGTTCCGTATGCAATAAAACAAATGGATTACACTGTCTTCTGTGAGATGACATAATCCAATTGCAGCCATCCACTTTGTATAGATTAACTCTGACAAAGACAGCAGTTACTGCCAGCAGGCATGAACATTAGGAAATGGGAGAATTATGCATAGATACATATGCTATGGATGCAGACTGAGACAGGCAATGTGTACTGGAGTACTGCGTAAAGTTCACATTACTTTTCATGTTACTATGTATGAAAAGGTGCCAACATCAAACCCGCCTTACTGTCTCAGCAGGTATGTGCCCTCCTTTGTGCCTCCGTGGAGGCCTTGGCCGAACCCGCGTCACATGATGGAGAGGCAGGCCCTGTGTCGGCAGCTCAGACAGGCCCTCCCAGGATGCAGAGCGGGATAGCGGCGAGGAGTACGATGGCACGGAGGGGGGCGGAGAGGAGCTCGAGTCGTCACACAGACCTGATAGCAGTGAAGAGCGTCGAAAGAATGTAGAAGGATGTGAAAGTGAAAGGCACAATCAAGAAGACAAGATGCAGGAATTACAGAGAGCCAGCGTTTCTGCTTAAAAAATCATCAACTTTAAAACAACCGGCAATCGCTCTGAGATATACGGACTCAGACTTGGCTCAGGACAGATTAAAACAGCCATTAACAGACTTCTCAGATCAAGAGACTGGAAAGGGGGAGGGGGGTCAGCAGAAAATACACTAATGGAGCCCTGAAAGAGACAAGATAGGGTCAGAAAGAGACAGGGAAGAGGGGAGAGAGGAGGATAAGAGGATATACAGCAGTACTCACTCAGCCTGGTGGAGACAGGTCTTATTCGTCTTGTTCTTGAGCTGCGCTTCTTAATGGCTATCGTGTCCTGGGAGGAAAAAAAGAAAAATGATACTGAGATGCTGAGGGATAGTTTTAGTGTAAGGCACACAAGCAGGAATGAGTAAACATGCCGGGAAGCCCAAATGATACAAGCCCTCCTTTAGGCCAGTCAGTGCTTCTGTAAAATCAAGTTTGAAAAACAACGCGTTAATCAAAGTGATGTACAAATTTCAAGCAAAGGATTTACAAATGTTAATGTTAAAATAGACGATACAAGATAACAAACACACACTGGGATATAAAAAGGTGAGATGGATCCTTGGAGCACTCCACTGGACATACTAGTCAAAGTCAGTGGTCAGTACGTTGTAAAATAGTCACCAACACCAAGAGCTGAAGGCAGATCATTTAAGACTGACAAATGGGCTGATTCAGAGCTGTTTAAACTCCTTTAAACTGAAAAATTTTACAAAATCTGTCTGAGGTTTAACACTGGAAGGCATAATATCCACACAGCGAGGTGGTTTCATGAGAGACTGCTGCTCTGATAAATAGTAGAGCGAAATACTATATAATTGCAATAAAGGTACTGTGCAGTAGAGTGAATGAATGTATTCAGTTTTACACACAAACATGTTTTAAATTCCTGGCAGGTAAAGGAGACTTCAAGGCTATAAGTGTATGAAGTGTAATGACTGAAAGCCCTGGGCTTATGGCAGATTCTTGAGATAATGTCAGAGAAACAGTTTACTCCTGCAGTTTCACCTGCTTTCTTGTAAATATCGAGCTGCTCTTTAAATGTGTCAACAGAGACTTGCAATGTCTCATTTTTCAGGTTCACTCAGCTTTCCTACATTCCAGACATAGTGGTGTTTTTCAGCTAAGATTTGGTTTACGGTTCAGTTTTCTCATTTTGAGAGGAGCAATTTATTGATAAAGAAGAGCTGAGCAGGTGGAAACATAAGAGGGAAACTAGTGTAGATAATGGTGGGAGAGAAGGCTGTAATTTGATGAGAAAAGAGAGAAGCAGAAAAGGAAACTGAAAACTCATTTGAAATGAATGATTGATTCAAACCAGTTTAAAAACAAGGGAAGGGGAGCGATTTGGAATTCAAATGCCTGTGATGAAAAAGATATAAACTTTTATGGAGTTTTGGAAAGAAAGGCTAAATTATATAATGAATGTAATATTAATGAATATAATGTATACTAACTTTACATCGTCCCTTTTAGGTCAGTGGGTATTATTCAAAAAGAATTCTCGAATTTGTTTAATTTTAAAGCCAGTCAGGTTTAATTATTTACTTTCAATACTGTGCTTCAATCAAGCCAATCAGTGAAAACCTTCTAAAGGCCAAGACATGATTGAATTGACAATACATCATCAATCAAAGTACTGTTGAAACGTCCACAGGCGAGGAATTAGGACATTTTGACCTTTAGTGTTCCTGTCAAGAAAGTCAATGTAATTTTTCAAATCCAGAGGGAAATCCATCAATTCTTACACGTTTTGCCCAAACTGAACCCGTGTCTTTAGTTGGTAGTTGTACTCAAGTATTGTATTTATATGGTAAACAAGCAGAAGAGAGTGACCCTAGTTTAGTAAACAAAATGACAGACACATATTAGATTTAGGACAACAGACACATGTAATATCACGATTATATTATAGAATACATAACAATTATAGAATATAAACTTTCTACTCGACTGCCCATGTCACACAAAAACTGCAGACAGAATCAGGCCTGGAGATAACAGAGGAAGACTGGAATATCATATGGGAAAGTCACACTCATGGAGAGTTGAATGAACATAATATGATATTCTGTGACTCAAACATTTAAATGTATAAGAGATTCTCAGTGATTAAGCAAATTCTGGAAGCAATGTGATCATTTTTTTTTATTATTTATTTTTTTGGGGAGGGGGGGCTTGTTCCTTAACTTTTTTTATATGGACAAGAGATTGCTGAAGAGATTATATAAAACCAGGGCAAAATCCTTTTGAATCTCTTATAATATTTTTGGCTTTGTGAGAACCATCATGCAGAGATGGCTGCAGACAAACACTTTAACAGAAGAGGACTGGACTGCAACTGTGATTGAAATAAACTGTATGGAGAAAATTTACAATATCTTAAAATGATTTACAACAACTTGTAAATAAATTATGACAAATATATATGCTTATGTCACTGAAAGACCCTGTTCTTGTAGATTTATTGTGCTGATCAAATCAACCTATTGATTTAACTTGAAAATATTAATAAAACTAAAGTTGCAAAAAAAAACCAAAACTATCCATCCATCCAGCGTCAACTGCTTATCCTGCGTACAGGGTCGCGGGGGGGCTGGAGCAAATCCCAGTTGGCATTAGGCGAAAGGCGGGGCCACACAAAAACTGATAACAAGCAAATCTTGGACAACTTTAGAGAAACAAGGTAACCACAAAATTTCAAAAATGGGCAATGACTACGTAAGAAATGGCACAATAAAGGGAATACATAGTCAATACTTGATGGTGACTAAGATGTTTTAGTTAAAAAAAAAGTATCACCTGAGGTACAGACGGACAAATGGAAAGATGGATATCAACCCAACATAATAAATGTGTGTGCATTCATACTCACTATGCTGGTGCTAAGCTCCTCATCTGTGATGTCCAGAGAGTCTCTGTGCCTGTTAAACCTCCAGCCAGTCCCATCTTCACATGTCCCCTCCCAACGTTTAAGATGAGACACCTGCCGAGTCTGAGACAGACAGCCCCATTGACACCTACTCAACCACCTTATCTTTGGCTCAGACACATGGCATCTTTCACAGTAAGTGCTTCCTATTTACCAGGGTCTTATGGGTGGCATAGAGCTCTTGCAGGATTTGGTCCACGATGGAGTTGGTGAGATAGGAAACCACCGACAGCTTCACCTCTCTGCAGAAGATTGGGTTAGAGAAAAGGGAGTGACAGGCAGGAAGCGGTTTGGTAAAAGTGAGAGGAAATCAATAACCTACTTATCAGATTCAGACTTATTGCAGAAACCCTTTACTGCTGCCCTCCCCTTTCCCTTTCCTACATTCCTCTCTTACTCTAAGGCTCGGTGAATGTCCTGCGCCGCTCTTTCCATCAGAGCCGTCCGAATGGCAGAGCGAGGGATGGACACGCGCTCAGAAACGGACGAGAGCGGAGGACTCAATCTCTCTGCCGCAGAAGAAGATAACGGGCAGAGCTCGCGGCAGAGAGACACCATTGAGTCGACGATCACCTGTAATGGACACCAGTGATCAGTAACTCAGTCATCTGTGACGGTGATCGTGGTGTGAAAAGAGTCTGGCAGATCTACCTGAAGCTCCTTGTCTGCAGCTTTGGCGAGTTCACCGGCCAGAGAGTCCAGTCTCTGCCGCACTGGCCCATCCACAGACAGAACATGAGCCAGCTCACACAGTGAAGGGTACAGCTGAAAGCACCAGAGGGGAAGAAAATATGGATTCACATTTCTGTGTGACAGAAATACAGATACACCGCAGGTACATTTCAGATCACTCACAGCGCGGGAGTTCCTGGCCTCTTTTAGCACTTGTTTAGCAGCTTGAATCTCCTCCATCTCTCCGACGCCTCGTAACACACACACCTGCTGCTGGACGCGCACACAGAGGCGCTCCATCACCTTGGAAACAGACAGACAGGCGGGTGAGTGTTGACAAGCATGAGCGCACATAAAACACTCATAAAAATACACAGAGGTGAACACACACAGACGAGCGCTACCTGTTCGGCAGTGCTTGTGACGAGGCCTTGGTGCAGCCGTAGAGCCTGCCTCTGAGAGAAGCGCTGGGTCTGGTTGTTCCTCACCAGGGCACGCTGAATCTGTGCAGCAGAGAGGCAGATGAGAGTCATGACTATCAACTGGCCACAAAAACATGAGAAGGACAGACAGAAAAGAGGAGGTGGAGATGCAACAGGCACATTATTGCAGAGGAAACAAAGTGCAATGAAGCAGAGTAAAAGGATGCAGAGAAAACGCTGCAGTATCGTTTTATACTGCACATTTCTGGGCCCCATTTCTCAAAAGCATCTTAAGGCTAAGATGATCATAGACTCCCATCTTTTGAACCTTCTTAAAACCTTCACTTAGAAATGAACACAAATTATCAAGTACCTGCTTCCAGCTTTCAGGAGACTGAGAGCATCCGGCAAACTAGATTTTTCTGTGATATTTTTATTGTTTTTGTACATTTACTTTACATTTACCACCGATGAAATAAAACACAGAAAAAAAGAAACTAATTTGAATTGAATAATTATTGATCTGGACCAAACTGGCCATATGTTGCGTACCAAATGAGTGATTTACATCTGCCAGCCTCTTCTCGCTGTGTAAGGCTGCCACTGTCCAGACAGCAATAATTACAGTAATGACTGCAGCACTTTGATGGAGAAAGGCGTAGGTGACTGGAGTTTTTTTATTTATACGCGGCAGTAAAGAATCTTTACCTAAAGCCTAATATATTCAGCTCCTCTGGCAGAAGTGCTACTTTACTGATGTTTTCATTTTCTGTCTTCTTTTGTTTATGTTGCTTCAGGTTAAACTTGTACTTAAGAGTAACTTCTACCTCCAGCTGCAGCTATATTGAAACCCCACTGTACACTACCTGCTCACCAAACAGCAGACAGACACAGTTAATGACTTCGCTGGTGAGCACAGGGGAACATTTAACAGTTAAAGAGCCAGATATTTCCTTCATAAGTTGGTTGAGGCCAACAACAGAGCTGAAAGAGAACTTTTATTCTCCTTTTGGCCAGAAAATGACAATGATTATAGATGCTGTTTTATTCTAGTATAGTGCTTCTTTAGGAAAATGAAAGAGCACTCGTTAAAAATGTTCGTAGAAAACAGAATAACCTCCTTGGAATCCTGGACTTACGACAGGACCACAGCCATCTTAGTCCTAAGATGTTTTGGGAAAACGGGGTCCTGGTCCTTTCTCTATTTGGTGAATCAGACAATTCCATCACAAAATTGGTGTGTCTAGCCTTTGACTAACAGATTCACAACGCATAGAGCCTTAGATTTGCTCTGTTTATCTTTTTGGATACAGTTTCTTTGTCAGACAGTTGGTCTGCGATGGCAACCTTTGTCAGTGCCTGCTCTGTCCTCTCAGGGGCGCCGCGGTACGCCTGGCTGATGTCACTTAGGGGTAGAGGCATGTACTGCAAGGTGAAATTACTGCAAGAGGAAAGAGCAGAAGAGGAAGGAAGACCAGAGGAAGGGTCGAGTTATTGAAGCAGACAGTAACGGACTAAAGAGAGAACATAAAGTGGGTTACACATTGAAGGGTTAGTTAAGGTTAATATCCCCAGTGGACAGAGCTCATCCCAAAATATGCCTCCTATGCCATGCAACGAGTGAGTAATACTTTGATCTTTGCAACCATGTCATCCTTAGCCTAAAGGTAAGCCTGGACCATTTATGATAGCAAAGTGGAAAGCAACAATTTGCTCAGCTCACGTGGCAAATTTCAGTTTAAAAGCTCTAAAATAGAAGGTAAATCTATCACGCTTACTTCAATTCTGGTTTTGAAGCAGGTATGAAAGGTATCTTCTTATTTACTGTCTTAATTCTAACTCACATATACGAACCACATGTTGATGATGATTTAATGCTCTTACTGTTCAAGTGCTCGGGCCACGTCTAGAAATCCTGCTGCGGAGGTGTTGTTGCGATCCCATGTCACACTCCTGCAGGGCAAAGCCATGAGTTGCAGTGAATACAAACCTCCATATACTGCAAAAAAAGCAAAGAAATATCTTCTCTCTAAATGTTTTTCCTTCACCTGAGTGTGGTGTTGATCTGCAGGGCTTTGCTCAGCATCTTGGCTCCGATGTCGTCCATGTGGTTCCCGCTCAGGTCCACTTTTCTCAGGCAGGTGTTGCTGCCCAGGGCGTTGACCAGCACGGTGCCCCGAGAGCGCAGGCGCGAGTCGGCCAGAGACAGAGACTGCAGGGCCTGGAGAGGAACAGAGGGGGAAGAGTGCATGTGTGTTAAAGTGAGTTAAAGTTCAGAAAAAAACAGAGAATATTGGAAAGAATCCTCTCAACTGGGGAGCCGGAAAGGTTCAGTGCAGTAGTGAAATCTACTGCAGAGTGATGTGACTGCTCTCCAATATGACTTTACATGCTGTATGTATGAATTATTTACAATAAGTGTGTGTACTGATATAGACACTGTGCCCCCAAGGGTGAGAAACAGTAATAATTAATGACAGAGTGACACGTCTACAGTGAAACATAATGCAAAAATAATGTGTCCATGAATCCAGAATGTCAGGTACGTGTAAGAACTGAAAACTAGTTTGTTGTTACATATTTGATGCTACTTTCATTTAATTCTTCCTTAAAGAAATAAATGATACAAAGCCTTAAAGTTAACTGTACCTCCAGTTAAAAAAGTTTATTATCTTAGTAATTTTTACCTTTCAGAATCTGATGCAGCGAGATGCTTTCATTTTTTTTTGTCTTTGCAGCTGACGCATGTCATACATGGATGATTTGCTAAGAAGTAAACAGTGCCAGCAAACTGTTAAACTTGCATCTTACAGTATGTGTTTAGGTGTGTGGACTTTTCCTGTGTTCTCACTCACACATTCCTCCTCCTGTATGAGTTGAACCAGCTTCTGCAGGACTTCATCCAGAACCCTGCAGACACAAACGGTGGAGACAAACACAGGGACGAGGGCTGGATGAGCTGGCGCGAGTCATTTCCTGCTCCTAGTGAGCGTTCTGCCTGAGGAGCGGCAGCCATTTATGAAAACGGATATAAAATCACAGACACGTATATTCATGCTGGCATATGGTGTGCACCCGAACATGCACACACATAAATGCAGTAAAGCGTGACACAGAGCACCGGCAGCACCTGTTTTTGATGTTGAAGTTCTTGCCCAGATGAAGGTGTTTGAGGGAGGTGTGTCTGGAGAGGGCCGGC
>JAPMOB010249113.1:0-16530 GCA_029875015.1 Lepomis gibbosus
ATGATTGCTTTTTAAAAATGTAACCTTTGCCCAGTGCCTTACCAGCAGTAGTGTGCATTTGTCAAAATGGCCTTAATAAACTCTCTCCAGCATGGATTTGAGTAACCAGAGCAATCCATCTTTAAACAACAAGCCAGACCTTTCAGAATATGATCTTTTCAAACAAAAGGAGATGAGGAACAGAGAACATGGGGGGGGGATAGAAAGAGAGTGGAAAGGTGAGAATGCTGCTCACTTGGTTGTCGCCTGGGAGGCGGGGCATGGAAGCGGCCCTGCCATGGCCTTCCATTGGTGGAAAGTGCTCAGTATCCGAGTAACCATCCTGCCCCATCTCTCTCATCTCTACCGTCTGCAAACAGAGCAGGAGAGCAGGAGATGGTGTGACGGCTGCCATGAACACTGATAGGGAGTAGGGGTATAGGTGGGAAAGTTGTTATCCAAAGAAAGCAGAGAACTGAGGGACGCAGAGAGGTAAGAGTAGTCAGTGGGAGAATTTGGTGAGTGTGTGTGTGAAGAGGGACTTTTTTTCTCTTTGTTTGCTGTTTTAGTTTTTAAATTGTGCAATGAATGAAACACAAAAGGAATCCAGTGTTAGGGTCTTCTGCAGATTCTGCAGAAAATGTTTTGTTTGCAAAGGTTGCTGTCAAAAACGGAAATGCAAGTAAATGCAAAGATTGTTTGTTTGACGGCATCTAAGCCAGATGGAGTCACAGCAGGAATGGATTTGAGAGGAAGACCATATGCGGCCCAAAGGACACGTGAAAAAACACAACTAATCAGATGATGGCCATGTGCAGGCACTGATACACTGTAGGCAGTAAATGAGGTTGTGTAAAAATAATGAATCTTCTTCCTGTACGAATGTGCCAAATTCTTTTTTTTTTTAAGTATATATTGAGAAGTGAAGCCGAATCTGGCAACTGGGCTCTTGGCTTCTTGTGAAGACACACATCCGTTTAAGTGCATTTCAGTCATCAGCTGAGATGGAGTGACAGCTAATCCATTTAATAAAAATTTTAATTAATAAAAAAGTTTTTTATTTTACATATCACCTGTTGTTTTTTGTGCTTAATGATTTGATTTGCCTCATATCTATGTATCTAGCAAACTATAGCTTATCATTCAAACTAGTCTGAATGAAGCCGACAGCCACTCTCTTCTATCCAACTACTGAGTTTAAACTTCTCCAGACCTCTGTGGATTGATATGGAGAAGTGGCTATACCACAGGGCTGACTGACACAGAGACCCGTCAGTCCCTCCAGAGAGGTTTAACAGCATGATGACGGAGACATGAACCACTCTGAAGACAGAGGCATGATTGACTCTGAATGACATGTGGAAATATACGGTGAAGTAAAAATTTTGTAACATAAAAGACAAACTTTGAGGAGACAGGTTTGATAGATGGAATTAATCAAAGAAAGTATTAACGCCATGTCAATGCTAACTGACAAATCAAGGTAAGAGAGATCGCAAGAAATGAAAATTACAGACTGTGTAATATTAACAAAGACAGTATGACCTCTGAACTGTTTTGTGCCAAGGTGGCTTCAGATTATACAGGACGTGCAGTATTTAAGAAGAATGTTGTTTATTTTAACAACTACTGAACCCTAAACCATAATCATAAGATAATATTGAGCATACTGATTGGACTGGAATGGAGTGTAAAAACATGAAACAAGAAGCAAGTCAATCCCCTGATCGACAAGATGCTGCTGTATTTCTAATATGACCTCAGTTATAATGAAGGGGAACACAAACCTGATGTCCTTATGCCTTTGGAAGTTATACATAAGGCTGTCCTCCTTACAATGGTGAAGGAGTTGCAATCTGTAACTGCATGAAAGTCACTTCATTTTACCATTTAAGTGTTCTCAATGGTTCTTTGGGAGTTCATTTGGTAGCAATGACATGGAAGTAAAAACAAACGTTGAATGGATCATGTTTTTGAATACTTGTTCACACAAACTGTGTGTGTGTGTGTGTGTGTGTGTGTGTGCACTGTTAGGTGCGAGGTCCTGGGTGTGTGTGTGTATGAGCTTTCTACCTGAGAGTTGGTCATGCTTCCCAGGCCATCCTCAGGGTGACCCTCAGGGCTCCAGCTGCCGGCCTTCTGGGACATCTCCTGAGCACGAGCTGTCACCCATGAATGGCTCTCCGGGACCCCCCCCTCCACTGGCCTATGACACAAACACACACACACACACACACACACACACACACACACACACACACACACACACACACAAACAAACATCACAGACACATCTTCCTTCACTGGTCTGCTTTTAAGAAACCGCCTCATATAAAGTCAAATATGCCAACAATCTGCCACTCACAGGCTGTTGACAGTCTCTGTTGTCTCAGGTGGAGGGAGTGCGTTGTTAAGTCCCGGACCCCCATCCTGGGTGGGGGAAGGTGGCTCCACGCGCTGAAACAGTAATGGCGTTCGATTCTGTGTGAGATATACAACATGGCCGCCGCCAGCTATCAGGCAGACTGACAGGGAAATGGAGGGAAAGGGGGGCAGAGCAGGTACAAAGGGGATGCAGAGAAGGGTCTGTTGGCTGAAGCGAGGTGAGGCAAGAGGTAATGGAAGAGGAAAAAAAATACGAGGTGGAAGGGGGAGGGGGGGCTCTTGAGCAACTGATGCCCAGCAGCTAGCAGGAGAAAGAGATGGGTGACTCTGATGCATTCTGGGACCTGGACACCGTCTAAGGCATCCAGGTCCAGGACTCTAACCATTAGAGTTTTTCATAAGGTCCAATAAGGAATTGGAATTCACCCACTCTGTCTGGAGCTCAATCAATCATGGATCAATCATTCAGGGTTTCATCAGACGATAGATCTAAATACTGACTGAAGAAAAATACATTTCCAAAAAAACCCCCAAAGAAACTATGACATGTTTCCACAGCAGTGGAATTGAAATTAATAAAGAGAGGATCAATAAAATTGGGGCTTCGTTCAAAATGGGTGCGGAGGACATCATGGCAGATAAAAACTGTAACAATCCTGTGAAGGGGAACATTCAGCAGGTGAAATGCATGATTTCTACATTCATTTTCATTCATTTATTAGTCACCCCTTTAAGAAGTTTCACCAGTAATACCTAATAACCACCTTTCACAATTTCTAAGTGGTCATTAATCTGTTAACACATGTAAGTTATAGGAATTAACATTTAACATTTAGCAAAATTTGGTCTTTGTGATCTTAAAAAAAAATCTTTTTTTTTTTTGCACATGCAACTCTCCAAATGTTTCTGTTGGTCCACACTGGCTGCATAAACCTGTTAAGGACCATTCAATTTCATTTCAGTTCTGAAATTATGTCATCTTCTTATCTTAATTGGTAAGATGGAACACAGCAGAATTAATGTGGAGGGTGGTCAGCTCTGTCATTGAAAGCATTCTCTTTCTTAACGAGGGGCAGCGTGAACAGTAGGTGCAGCAATTTCATAATGCAAATCTAACAGTCCAAGGTTACAAGCACGGGTGATGGGGAGAATGGAGGTACAGTATCTTTACAAGCAATCGACATGGTAAAGAATCGAGCTCAGCAACAGGAACCATTGCATACCATCATGTTGAGGCATGGGCACATTAAGGGCTGTGACAACACTGCAGCTTGCTTAAAACCAAACCCTGCAGTCTCCATATAGACTGATGAATAACTTCAACATGTTTCTATAAATCACCTAGTAAATTAGCATTTTAAATTTTGTATGAAGTATGAGTTATATGTATGAGTTATATTTTCTGCATTATGCCAATGCTACTGTTAAAAGCCAGAAGTAGCAAACTTTGCCCAGCAGATGGCAGCACTGTTTTTGTTGTTAGAGAAGGAGCATAGCATGTAGGAGATAAGATATTATATTAGATTGTTACTGTGTTCCTTGTATGCCCCTTTTAGGTGTCTGATTGAGGACTCCTCCCTGGGTCAGTACAGAGGTTGTCATAGCCCAGGCCTATATGAATGGGACTACAGCCTTGCAGCCTTGATTTCAGTGCGTCAGTCTGCCTTCAATTCTAAAAGGTTGGATGCACGCTGGGTGGAGTGTTATTCTCCTTGAGACAGCAGTACCTGCTCATCCCGAAGAGCCTGCGAGCGCTTGATCTTGCTCTGCCGGTAGTACTCCATGATCATCATAGCAGCGTAGATTTTTCCCACTGTCAGGTCTGTCGCTGCTGAGAGAATGACAAGTTACCCTGCAAGATTAGACCCTTTTGGAATGGACCCTGAGCGCGAGGAATGGTAGAAAGGGGTGAGGCATGCACACAAACACAGAAACACACTTGGACTCTCACACACACACATGAACATTGAGCAAATAGTCTTTTCACAGAGAGATTTTTTTTACCTTTATCTTTTTTTATTATTATTTTTTTTAATCGTTAGTTTAACTCTATAGCAGTTATATTTATTACAGGTAAAATACTGCAATCAAAGCATCTCATAGTGATACAGATCAAGCATAAATTCATTCGCTCCAGGAATCTGCAATCATGTGATCGCAAGAATCAACACATATTTAACCAAGTCATTAAAAAAATAAAACCCATTCTATAAAATCTGTGATATCTGTCAATGACTTCTTTGCACTTTTATGCAAATTATGCTAAGTACATAATACATTTCCTGGCTCTTTTGATGGCAAATCTCATGCATTTCACAAACTGTCTTATGCCACTAGTGAGTTAGCATCTGTGCATTTGTTCTGTGTAATGACTAAAAATATACAGTATTTCTCTCAAGCACAGCCAGCCATCTAGTGTACGCAGCTGACTCCCTGAAGTGAAAAGACGTCTATAGAGAGTTGATCTATAGTGAGGCACCCTCTGATTTCAGGCACAGAGAGGTGGAGTAGTGGTGGGGTCTGTGACTTTTGGTGGGTCTATTCTGGCAAATGTGGTTACTGTAGCTGAAAGAAAGGACAGGATTAAGGATGTTGTGTGTGTGTGTGTGTGTGTGTGTGTAGTTGTTTTGCATCTACCATGCAGCCTGTGCTTTGTCGGTGCTTCTGTTTTTTTTCTTCATGTTCACATCATATATTTGGGGTATGTGGGTGTGTGGGGTTAATGTGCCTGCTGTATCAGAGGGTGCAGCAGTGAGAGAGACTGGCTGATATAAGCGGTTCCTCGGGTGGTGTGAAGAGAAATATCGTTGGAGCACTGGGCGGCACAGGGTAGCTGCATCCAAGCCACATTGCTGCGCTCCCGCCCACACTCTGCAACTTACACTTGTGTGGCGTAACCAGCAAATCCAGAGTTTTCTGGGAGAGGTTGGGCCAGATCGCCATCATCTCTTTCCTCAGCTCTGCATCCATCTGGTGCTTGTCAATGCCACCTGAGCAGGTTCAACAAACACACACATGCGCAACCATACAGACACAAACGCACATATGTAGATACAAGGACATCCATGGCCAAGTACATGGACACACATGAATTTAGACACAACATGCACACACAGAAACGTAAAAAAAAAAATTCTCATACACACACAACCGTACACAAACCAATCGTACCCATTCAGATTGACACAAAAAGGTATCAGAGAGAACACACAAACATGAAAACAAAGACAAACAGAAGACATGTATTTTTATTAGTAAGGTAATAATAATATGATCAAATTATAACTGCACTGATAACTCTACACAAGCAATTTTTAAGATGATGTGACAGAACCTCGATTCCACAGGATCTCAACCTTCAGTCTAACACACAAATTAGCAATAGGCCACACACACGCACACACACACACACATCTACAGCCATAGAAAGCACATTATACTTAAGCTACAGTAGGAGAAGCATCAGGAAGAGCTGAAGGTTTCTGGGTTCAGACAGCACTAGCACTACGGGGGAAATAAGAAAAAGGACAAAAAAGCATGTGAAAATTGGAGCAAAGGAGGTAGGAGGGATTCCAAACCTTCCGTACCCTTGGCGATCTTGATGTCCAGCGCGGTGCGGATCAACGCCATGAGAGTGGAGTTGAAGTGGACCGTGTTGTCGTCAGCCACAGGCAGATCCATACGGAGCAGTCTCTGTGGGAGAGCCAATTGGGTTACGCAATGAGAAAATCAGGAAGTAAGTGGGGTGGCCATGTATGTGGAACCTCCAGGTGACAGATGGGGGAGGGGCATTGAGTTGGTGGCAGGAGAGGGGAGAGGGGAGAGGTTTGGGTAAAGGCAGTTGAAGGAGCTGTGCATAGCATCCGCAGCAGGCTCTACTGACTTGGTCTGTCTGGCCTGTCTGTAACCAATGGCTCAGACCCAAATTAGGCATCCTTGATTTTCATTGCATGTAGGGATTCAGAGATTTTAATCTGTTTTGTTAACCTGTGAGTGCAGAGGTATTAAATGAAGACTGTTTTTTTCAGATTCGTCCCTCAACTTAGCAGTTTATTGCATAAATTTTATGTTGTCTATGTATCATTTTTGACATTTAAATGACCTCACAGATTGGTTAAACTGGCAATCTTAAGCCTTCACTCAAGAGACAAGAGGACATGATGAGCAGCAGCTACTACTATCCAGAGCTCCCCCTAGAGGTTTGGAGGTTCACAGTGAAAACAACAAAGACCGGATGATAAACCAATAAACCAAAAACAACCACTGGTGTCCAAGGAAGGGGAACACGTTTGGTTTTCGTTTATTTGTTTGATCTTTTATAGGTCTTGTTGGTTTAAAATTGAAACGGACAATAGAAAGACACACACCAACTCACAGATGACAGAGTGACGTTCGTGTGTGTTTGGTGACACAAGACGGCGACAACCCTGACATGCAGCATATCATGCTTATCATCCCAATGCATCCTCTCTTTAAATCCATCCATCAAAAAAAATTTCGATTCCCCCTAACCCTTCTTGTACATCTCACCCCCATGCAGCATGCGATGCACCCGCAATATGCCTCACAGGACAAGCAGCTGCGCAGCCGTACACAGAAAGCATCCTCTGTTGGCGACATTAAAATGAGTTTGTGGGTTGTTTTAATGTGGCTGGTACTGAAAGGAATAAGAAAATTTGTAGACAATGGGGCTAGGCTGATATGATAGAGCAACTAGCTCCATCGCTAATTATCTGATGTCTAATGTGTGAAAAATGGGCACAGACTTAGAAGGTTAATAGGTGAGAGAGAGCAGCATTCTGTGGAAAAAGAAAGAAAAAATGGCCATGACGGAAGTGTTGTTGTGGTGCTAAGATACTAAATGATTGTGGTGAACATAATCCAGGTATATGTAGGACATATGAGTTCAAAATATTTTTTTCTTCTGCCAGAAAAATAGATGTAAGACTTGAAAGAGAAGGTTTAAGGGAAATATATAGATTAAGAAGATAAATAAAAATATATATGTTAATAGGTTATGAGCTGGAGCATGTATGATCAAAACAATGCAAAGAAAGAATGCAAAGAAAGAAAGAAACATCACTACATAGTTGGCTGTGTCTGTTAAAAAAGCAGTCCTGCCTGACAGTTCTGCTGTCTCTCTTCAGGACAGAGAAGACTCAAAGTTAAAGGCAGTGGAGCTAGATGGGTCATTGTTCTGTGGACTTCTTGGAACGTCAAAGGTAAGGTTTGGATTTCTCTCATTGGCAAGGTGTTTAGGGAAAATGGTAGGGTAGGTAAGGCAGAGACACACAAATGGCAACCTTCTGGAAAATCTTTCCAGTGATATTTATTAAGGGGCAGATTAGGATGTCAGAGTTTGGCCAAAACCATGCATGTAACGCATGTTAGGTTGTTGGGCAAGAGGATTGAGGGTCTGTCTTTTAGTTCAGGGAGGAGGCTTTTAGGAATAAAATGTTGCGAGGGTAAAACTAAAAAGGATGAGGAGAGAAAGAGCCCATCTAATGTAAGGTTGAGGTAAAAAAAAATGAAATCATGATTTACTGTGAAAGAAACAGAGACTGAGGTGGAGAAACCTGGGTCAAATAATACATTTCACTCCACACAGGTGGCAGTCTTAATTTTTTTTTCTTATTAGTGTAATCAAGTGGAGATAGATTAATGGAAATTTCTTTACAGGACCAGCCTGTAAAAGTGAGTTTGGTATACACTGCACTCATATTTAAGCCCCATCCATATGGAACCGTAACTAGTATAAAATGTACAAATGTACTATTTGCCCAAGGTCTGTCAGAATAGATGATGGGTAAAGCAATGGTTAGCGATGGACTGATCTCCTGTGCCTACAGGCTGTTTGGCCGGCTGCCCCCTGAGGCTCACAGTGATCTGCCAATGATGTTTTAATGGCTGTCAAGTTGATCACAAGAAGTGTTACACGGATGTGTGGTGACATAAAGGTACATTGCTGTTATCAATCTGCATATTTGTATTTCAATAACAATTTGTGGACGATCAATTGTGTCTACAGGTGGTTATATTGGACACACAGGGGTCTGCGCATGAGGTTGGTGGTGGGGGTTATCAGCCATGCAGAAGGCGGGTGTTGGAGTGTATATGTGTGGGGAGGGGGAACAATATGCAGAGATGAGGAGGGGGGCTGGAAACAGAATAGAACTGCATTGACGACAGAACCAAAGGACAAAGAGAAAATTGGACTTGCAGATAGAAAAGACTGCTCGGGGGCTTGGAGCTGCTACATGAAGGGTGACAGAAAAATAACTGCTTCTGTATGGTAACCAAAGGCTCTCTGAGGAAAACACATCACTGACACAAGCCCTTCTGCTCTCTCTACCATTAGAAATAACACATAATATCTATATGTGCAGGTTGATATGACTTAATTGTGTGTGTGTTTGTCTGCCCCATCCACAGGACGGAACGAGTCAGAGGACGGAAGTCTAGCGGACCTTCCAAGCCCTGCTGCACACGCATGTTTCTGTATAAGAGTGTGAGTGTTTAGTAGCGTCTAAATGTTTGTCTAATCAAGCAACATCTGTAATGTTTTTGGTACTTAGATGTTCAAATAATTGCATACATGTACACACTATCACTTTACCTGCAGAATAACATCACACTGTTAATCATAATGTGCATGGGATTTGCATGTTTGTGAAAGTAAGGTTGACGTACACGGTGCAAACGAGCTGAGAAGGTCCCTCTTCTCGTCCCCTCCTGTGGATACAACCCGTTCCCACGCCCACTTAAATTCAACCCTACTGCCTTGCTACTTCTGCTCACCAATCCCACACCACCACACAACGCCACAACACCGACCAGCCCACCCCCCACGTTCCACGAAAAGAAACAGAAAAAGAACCAAAGAAACAACGACACTAAAGTTTACACCACGCTGAGCGGTTAAATCCATGGCCCCTCCCTCCTGAACCCCACCCACTACCCCTCCCCGACACCCATAGGAGACTCAGGTGAAGATGGGGTCCTTTCTGACCTTGTAGGCCACCCGTGCTGGACACCTCTTCCCAAGGCCTAGTGGAGGACACATGTGCCTCAGCATGTCATACATTTCCCTGCATCTGATCCTGCCACTGCATCATCAGCCAGTGCCACCACCCCGTTAACAAAAGCACAAAACAGAGATGGAGATATTGAGAGAGGGAGAGAGAAAAGGGGAAAAAATATGTAGTGAGAGAGAGACTGATTAGAGAATAGACTTGAGGATCAGTGTCAGAGATTGAGAGAGAGAAGGAGAGGAAGAGAGAAAAAGAGACCAAAACAAAGTAAAAGAACAAAACAACAGAAAGACAAGGTTATTGGGCTGATTTGGAAAGACTGTGGGTGTGTGGCTTCTCTGTGAGCTAGAGTACTCTCTAACAATTTGTCAAAAAAAAGAGAGAGTAAATGACAGACGACAGAGGGAAGGGAGACAGCAGGAGGAAGATTAGGATTGGAATTTGAGAAGTAAATGTTCTAGTATCAGTAGATAATTCTCTGCAAGCAGAACAAATATATATATATATAAATATATATGTGTGTGTGTGTGTGTGTGTGTGTGTGTGTGATATTGTGTGTTTGCACAGAGGAGCAGGGCAGAGCTTGACCGCAGGCACCAAGCTGCTCCTGCTCAGATGAGGAGAAAAGGGAGGAAGAGGAAGGGGTGTCAATGCAGTTTCTGTCTTTCCCCCAACCCCCAAAAACCAAGAACAATGCAACACTACAGTGGGCAACCGTAGCTTGCTACATTATAGCCATGGCTCCACAGCAAGCAAAACAAAAGAATATTCAGAAAAAAAAAGATTTTTTTTACAGTGTGGTAAAACATCTTAATGTGTTTTTTTTCATTTCACTAAGTGCATTTCACATGCTTCTCTGGGTGTCTGCATTGTCCCGCACATTCTCTCAGCAGTTCAGAATGCAAGTCGATAATGGTGGAAAAGAAATAAAATAAAGCGGCATTCACTCCATTCCTGGATGCTGTGGTTGAGAGATTTTGTTTGAATGGAAGTCAAACCTTGCAGGCCACCCTATGGGGGCATTTCTTGCCTAAGCCGAGAGGTGGGTCGATAACTCGTAATAAACTGTACATGTCCTTATAATGAATGCGCCCGCTGCAAGAAGAATACAAGGGAGTTAAGAAACACACGCGTACACACAGGAAAAAACACACATACACACACATCCAGAGAGAAGAGAGAACATTGGGAGGAAGAGCACAATTTTTACAAATTCACAGTATCTCAAAATGCTTAATTTAATTACTGTAAATTACAGACTCTGTAGTAACATTTCCACCTGAATGCACCTATGCAAACTGCACACACTCTACACACGTCATACATTGTTAAATGTGATTTTTAGCACCGCCAATACGGTTTAACTTTTCCAAATTCTATAACCTTTATTCTGTTGTTTTTTTTCTTTTTCTTACTCCTTGTCCTTAGTTCAATTGCCCTTTCTTTCCTCTCTCCAGTCCAACTGGATGTGTGCACGATATAATTAAGGAATTGCAAACAGAGTAGAAAAGCATGTGCTTGGTAAACAGTTACATGCTTAATAGCTGCTTGTGTTGAGATCCCCTCCCTCTTAAATATACGTATCAGCCCGAATGGCTGTGTTTTTGTTCCCTGTCCTCTTTTTCCTGTGCAATGGTGTCCTGTTATAATCGTAGTAAAGTTGGGTTAAAAATAGCACATTACTTTGAAAAAAAGGAATTTTCTCACAATGAGCAGCAAAGGTAGCTGTCTTTGCAGCATATTGTGAACATACAATTGTAAACATTTCTAAAAAAATATCCATCCATTCATCTATCCATCTATCATCTATCTATCCAAACGAACAAACCTGTAGTCAATTATTTAAATCTCTCTCTTATATTATCACTTTACATTTATCATTGTTTTCAACCTTTTATCTATTTTTCCTTTTAATTTAAACCATTCCATCCTGGCATTCACTTATTTCTTCTCCCTTTTCATTTGATTTCCCACCTCTCCCTTAGAGCAGTCTATGTGTGGTCCACAAGACAGCAAGAGGGCAACACACAGGCGCTGGAATACAGATACGATAAAACGCAGCATGTCTACAGAAGACATTTAAGGCCCCATCCACACTACTTCGTTTTAGTTTACAAACGGAGAATTAAAATGAATATGATATATGTCCACACGAGCGTTTTAGGCCGTTTTGGATTTGATCTCCGTCTACATTAAAACACACAGCTAGTGGCTGTTCAGGTACACTGTGCATGCGCGTGCCAGTGTAAACATGAAGCAAATGGTCTATTTTGTAGTTACAGAAGATTTGGCGAATAAATAAATATATACTGACGAAGCATCATTCCAGGCGGCGGAAACAGTCCTCTGTTGTGCCCCATCTTCACTAAAATGCCCTCCGGAGTTTTGAAACGCAAATCGGGGTTGGCAGCATTTCTAAACTTCTTCGTTTTCGTCACTGTAGTCTGGACGAGAGGTGCAAACGTAGCAAAAGGTCTCTGTTTTAATTTGAAAATGCAGTAGTGTGGATGGGGCCTAAGACTACACAGCTGGACAGGGAAGCTTTGTTTGGAGTGTAGACGTTGCCACAAGTCTTTTTTAGCAGTATGCAGATTCCAGAAGGGGGGAGGTATTTCAGGACAGTTAAGAGGAGGAAGGGGAGGAGGAGGGAGGGATTGTACGGTGTCAGACAGATAATCAGATACTTGATGAGGTTATAGGCTACTCAGATCCGTTACAGCTCGTTTTCTAGAAAATTCTGCTGTACTAGCTGTATTAGCAAGCTTTGTTAATTTTTTTTACCTATTTGTCGACCATTTGAAACATTTTGTACAGATGTTTTGTACAATAAATAAAAGCAGTTACAGTATTGTTGAGAAGTTACTGATTTCTTCACTTGAGCCTTGCTCTGTGTGAACAAGCATATTAAAACACACACAAGGAATATACAGGTATTAAGTAATGTCTTTGTGTTTTCACGTGGACTACTGGTGCAAACAAAATGTGATATGTTTATGGATATAACTTTTGTTTTCAATATGTCATTAGGTAGCCATAAAAGCTATATCATGTCAGTATCAAGCCCTGTCAAATTACAGTTGTGTGTTCGTATGTGTATGTGCACCTTAGTGCATGCACATTACCACTCACCAGGCAGCAGGATCATACTCCGCCCATATCCTGACATACTCATCCAGGTGGTGAGGTCCCAGTATGGATGAATCTCTAGTCAGGTACTCAAAGTTGTCCATAATGACGGCAACAAACAGATTCAGCATCTACACATGTGCACACATGAACAAATACATGAACCAAGCTGTAACTAAGAGCTGCAGAACAACCTCAGACACTCAAGAAGGGCATATTACTTTTTTCAGACTACATTTACATTACATTTATCCATTTGGCAGACACTTTTATCCAAAGTGACTTACATTTGAGGAACAACCTACAAGCATCAATAAAGCAGTAAGAGATCTACAAGTTACAATAGATACTAATAAGAGCAGCAATGCATACTAGTAAGAGCTAATAGCACATATGGCATCAAATGGGAAAGAAGTAAGAGTTAACAATATAGTGCAGTCAATACAAGAGAACTGTAAGGAGATAGAAGAAGAAGAGCTCAGGAAGTGCATGTTAGAGGCAGTGGCGTAAGGTAGTAACAACAGGCCACAGTGCAGGCTGTTATGATGGGCCCTTGGGCTACACCGTTAAAAAGCACACACACTCATATGCAGCTGTCTAGAAGGGAACCCAAATGGTAAATTTTTGTACCTTGCTTCCTCATTTTGCACAGTTTAACAACTGATAAGATCAGATGCAGTAAATACCTAATTTAAAGCTCCTTAAATCGATTTATTTCCATATTAAGGGACCACGGTCTAAATATAGTTCTGGGGTCTTCATTTTACCCCCTAAAAAGACCCTGCTTGGGGGGTAGTACTTTCCAAAAGTACCCGGTACTTTAGAGGGTAGAGGCTACTGGCTTTAACTGGAGAATGTCGGGTGTTTGTCTGCTACTGCTCCTCTCTTTTCCACCATTGTTTGCAAACCATTAAATCACAATCAGCAGCACACACATCTCGCCGATGTCCGCCTGAGATCAAATCATGGGCATTCAATGTAAATAGCAGCCTGCCTGGGTGTGTTTACAGCGAACAGCTGATGGAGTTACTATGGGGTCCAGAGTTGTTGTTTTTAAGTTTTGATCAGCAGGAAGTTTCTACACAGAACTGAAATCGGTCTCCTCCTCTTCAAAACCAGCTTAACAGCTGATTACAGCAGGTAATAAAGCTTGTTATAATCACGTTCCCCTGCCACTCAGGTGACACAGACATGAGTCCTGCAGCTGATCTGCAGCTCTTGTCGCTGGAAATGTTTTAATGTTCCCAAACTGTCGCGATTTTATTTTTGCGTTGTTTAATCTGTGCTGGAGTTATTTTAAGAACTTGATGGTTTTATCCAGTTTGTTATCCACACATGTCTCGCGGATGTTCGTCTGAGATAGTATGTAGGCATTAAATTTATAGCTGGGAAACAGCAGCCAGCGTTTAGCATTGTGTTTACAGCGAGCAACTGATGGAGTTACGCTAAATACTGGGTCAGAAATTGTTGTTTTGAGATTTCATTGGTCAGGAAGTTTCTACAAGAACACGAAGTCTGTCTCCTCCTCTCCGAAACAAGCAGACCAGCTTATTACAGCAGGTAATTAAAGTTCATTAAACATCCTGTAACTCACATGCAGGCGACACAAACATGTGCTGCCAGCTGATCTGTAGCTCTTATTGACCGGAAATGTTGTAGTAACCTTCCAAACTGTCGCGATTTTATTCTTGTGCTGCTTTCTCTGTGCTGGAGTTATTTTATCCAGTTTGGTATTAAATGTGTAACGAACTTTATCTCGTGTCTCCTCATTATACTCCCACACAAAAAAGCTGTTTTTAATGGTCAATCAAAGCCTATAGTTTTTCATTATATTCCAGTCGAATCTGATGTTCATTGTTGCTCAATGTTGCTCATGGATAGTTGCTCATGGACAAATAATAATGCCTGTGCATTGCAGTGCACAGCATATTGGCCTACAGCCTACGTCAGTTGGTTAATTTGCCTAATCTTTGCAGGTCTTTAGACCACCTGGAAACGCACACAACAGTGGGCTGAAGAAACCTTTTAGTTCCTTAAAAAAAGATCTTGGTACTTAAAAGAGTACTTTTGGTCGAAAAGCGCCTTATGGAGAGTTTTCTGCCTTCTTTGTTAAGGGGTTACTCATGATTCCAAGCCACTCTCAGCTGAAGCCAAGCCACCCTCCGCGTAATCAGGGCCAAAACTCTGAAACCGAAAAAAAACTGACCTGAAGCTGAAAAAATAAGATTTAAAGGTGTAAAAATTAAAATTTATAATTAATTCAAAATTATTCCAGAATTAAATCAACATTTTATTTAAACTGAAAACAAAAAAACAATTATTTTTATTTTGATTACATGGTTGTATATTTCAAGTTTAAGACCAAAACTTAAATGTTCAATTACAAGTTTTAGTTTTTCTATTACAGTTTTTATTTTCAGATTAACAAAGCATTTGAACCTGATTTAGCTCCATAAGGGTGCAGATGAGGGTGTTGGACTATGTAGTTTGTACTCACCAGAGATGGAAAGAGTACAAAAATATTCTACTTAAGTAAAAGTACAATTACTTTGATGAACTTTTACTTAAGTACAAGTGAAGTTAAGGCTTGTGCAGACTACACGACTTTCAGCATCGGCCGATGGCCGTGCCGTTCACACTACACAACTTGCCGATCTTGTGAAGGCAGTCGTGAAGCCGTTGTGGTGTTCACACTACGTGACTGATTGGTGACAGGGGATTGCACACTACTCGAGCTGACAACGGATATGTCACCCGACGCTAGTCTCCAAACCACGTTTTCTTAAGAAAACACAGGTGAAATGTGAAACGGGAGATGACACAAACCTACAGACAAAACAGCTGTTGTTTGTCATTATAAAGATACCAATTATAAAGGCAAAGAATCTGGGTGAAACAATGGATTAGCACACGCAGGTAGCAGGGATCATCTGTGCTACAGAGAGTGCTGGAGGGAAGTAAAAAGTGTTTGGCAGAGAAAAAGTAGCTGCCTGCTCTGCCAGCTGCCTGCTCTCATTGGCTGGATGTGGATGTCGAGTTGGCCGACTCTTATTTGGCATGCTAGATATCTGGCAGACATCAGCGATGTGTCAGAAATGTGTTGGGGAATCGTTTAGATGCGTCGTGGAGTCGTTCACACATAACGACTGGCGACAGCCAATCAACCACTGATTTACTGCGGTCACCAAGCTTGCAGAGCGGCAAATCGGGCTAAAAATCGTGTAGCGTGAACTAGGCTTAATTGGTATAGAAATCTACTCAAGGAAAAGTAAAAAGTAGCTAATTTAAAATTTACTCAGAGTAAACATTGCTTAGTTACTTTTTCAACCTGAATTGGCATATTACTGTTTGATATGTTCAACTTTCGCAAAAAGAACATTTACTCCTAAAAATGTGGTGGGCCTAAATCCATAATAATAAATCTACAGAGGCTACTACATAGGCCTACCTAACTAGAAAATGCTCAGCCAAGGAGGCAGCTCACTGAGGAGTGATGGCTAAAATTTGTAATTGTAAATCTAACTCTGATTGGCATGATATATTACAGTTTTTCTCAACACTATAATCAGGCTATTGAACTCAAACTTCAAAACCATAACTCCATTTTTCAAAAAGCACACCCATTTCTCTAAACTCTACACACAAAAGGAGGGAGGAGGAGGAGGTGGAGATGAAGGTGGAGGAGGTAGAGAGAAGAGGAGTAGGGAGGAGGAAAAGGGAAACAGTGGAGGAGTAGGGAGAGGAGAAGGAGGTGGAGAACAAGAATCTCTGGCCTGTCCCAGACCAAAGGCAGGACGCTGGGGCAGAATAATTTGTTTGGTGTGTTGTACTATACAGCACACTAAGGAATAAAAAATGTGCAAATGTCGACATTTGTTATTTCTTTTGTAGAGTTAATCATGTGAAAAGGTTTTTGAGGGGGAGAACCATAAGCAACATTACTAATAACCAGTTTTTATAGTATTGTTTTGAATTTATCTCACCAGTGTGTAAGACTGTGTTGTAGTTT
>JAPMOB010249115.1:0-10811 GCA_029875015.1 Lepomis gibbosus
AAGTTCTCAGTATTTCTAATATTTCTACTAGACAGCCATGTTTTTTCAAAGGTACCTACAGTGCTCAGTACAAAACCCACACTTCAACCACCAATAAATGAGGCCTTATCTCAGTTCAAATCTCCTGATATCAACAAAAACCTCCTCTTCTGGATCACAGAAAGCAAATAACAAAGGATTCTCAGTTTCAGTACAAAAGTTGGCCAATGAAAATAAAACCTAGTGACACCTTTTCCATATAATAGACAAAGTTGCTTCTAGCAAGCAGCACTCTTGCTGTCACACAGACTGTGGCTCCTTCACTGGTAAGCCATCGATATTCCCTGAGCTGACTGGTGGGAGTATGTGTGTTGTGTGTGTGTGAGACAGGCGCGTGCGCCAGTCGCCACGGTTGCTAACCTTACTGTATGTCTCTTTCTGTTGTGCATTTTCCCTGGGTGGCCCCATGATTGCTACTGCAAGCTATTTACCCTAGCTGTAAGCTTTGGGGTTTCACCTAAAAGAAACAAGGTTCTCTTCGTATATTCTGTCTAATAATTGTGTTCAAGGCTTCCACAACAGATGCAGAAATACAAAACATGATGTATGCGTAAAGTGTCTCCCGTATCTCACTTTCTAATAAGCCATCAAGTCTGCAGTCTTCAAATATTAACAAGCCAAACAAAAGGTAATTTTGGCCACATCACAAAGCAAAAATTGCTTGTCAAATTGTTGAATATAGGTTACCTAAAGTGAAAGAAAATCAATATGTGCATTTTTTTTATTATTCTTCCATTTTCCAGGCACACTTCTGCCACTATAGGGACTGAAACTGCGCTGTAATGTCTTTACTGTAATCTTGTTCCTGAATCCCTGTTCAATAGCCTATACAGTATATCTAGAAGATGATTGTGAAATGTATGCTTTTGTGTCTTGTGTCCATTACCAGGTGGGCTGCAAAGTAGTGATTGTGTTCTTCCAATATTGTATAATGGCGAGTTTCTTCTGGCTGCTGGTAGAAGGCCTTTATCTTCATGCATTGTTGGCTGTCTCTTTCTTCTCGGAGAGGAAGTACTTCTGGGCTTACATCCTGATTGGCTGGGGTGAGATTGTCTTCCTTTTATGCCTTTTTATGTCTCTGCTGAAGACGAACTAACGGCTGTGTGAACAATGGCAGTGTATTCTTTATGTCTTCAGGAGGTCCAACAGTTTTCATCACAGCTTGGAGCATTGCTAAAGCCTACTATAATGATGTGGGGTAAGAAAAACAACAACGGACTGCAAGACCAGAGTCCAGTATAACATCTAGTCTCATTTTGCTTTGATTTGCAACATCTTGGACGTGAATGTTGTTTCATGCTTCACCAGGTGCTGGGATATAATCGAGAACACTGATGTGTTCTGGTGGATCATTAAAACCCCTATTTTGTCCTCAATCCTGGTAAGTTTACAAGGTTTGAGCACTTTTTCATCACTCAAAGTTCATTACATCAACATTTATTCACCTTAAGCTGTCGACACTCTCAAGTCAGACTTTTCCAAAGTAAAACTAATTGCCACTGAGAAAGAAAATGTCTTTTTCAGTTATCATCACTCCTACTCAGACTTATCTGTCAGTGTAATTTATGTGAAGGCTTTTGAACTCCACATTCTCTTTAGTATTCCTACTGTATTTCAACACGACTGAGAGGTTGGTACGAATGAGGTTGGTTTGACCTCAGAGTTCTCATTTCATGTTTGGAGGATAGTCACCATCTGTAGATGCCAAGAAGTTTTGCCACGAGTTATTAGAAAATTGATACCATTCTCATTTATATAAATAACAGGAAGTGAGAAGCACAAGGACTAGAAATAAGGGGTAACAGCTAACCTAACTCTGTCCAAAGGTAGAAAACAGTCTGCCTAACAGCACCTCTAAAGCTCATTAATTAACACGTTACATCTCGTTTATTTAGTCCATACAGAAACCAAAGCGTAAAAACATGTTATGGTTTATGGACAGAACTACAATTAGTGTATGCATCCGCCAACCAGTCAAGTTTACATCCATATCTGTCCAGGCTCATGGTAATATACCTCAGAGTGAACATTTGGAAGGACAAATAAAAATGTATGATGAATAAGTGTATAACTTCTTAGCTTAATGGAAGTCATCACTATACATATATATGATTCCAGTGAATTTACATTGTTAGACTGATATATGAAGGATTATTATTTAAGACAAATTAGCTACACTGATACTTATTTACTTGATTAGTATGTAGATTGATTCTTATAGACCTTGTATCTACACAAAATGTGGTGCTTATTTTCTCCAGGGCTTTTTAAATTCAATACCTTTCAATGCGCTGCGGGTGATACTAACTCACTCACTCAATTAGAGGATCGCAATTAGCAAGGGACACTCCAAAATGTTGTTTGCAGTCACGTGCTTCAGAAAATGCTTGAAATTATGCATGAGTCAGGAAGTGAAAGGCAGAATGAATGAGATAGAGGTAACCCTCTACTATGTGTGCTAGATATTGTTTCGTCTCGGTCAACGTGTGTAAAATCTGGAATCTCCAAATTAAGTCTGCAGTTATGGCTAAAAACCTATTTTGAGGTCACAATGACTTTTGACCTTTGAGTCAGAAGTGTTACGTATTCAGTGTCCGACCAACTGTGAAATACGATCATCACAAGTTCCCGATCTGTTCCAGAGTTATGGTGATGAATATTGGCCAAAAGTGTTTTTCCAGGACATTATGAGCGAAGTTGACCTTTGACTCACTATGAGTGAGAAATAAAGACACTTTCAGAGGTGTGAAAAGCAGGGTAAGATGAGTTCAACAAGCAGGACTGGAGAAGTGACAGTCGAGTATGTTAAGTGGTGATAAGAAAAATTACTTATAGTAAAGGAACTGCATCTTGGCCCAAAATTGTGGCTCTGCTTCATTAATGCTTTGTTTTAAGGGTCTGTGAATTCCTAATGTGGAGCTATTTATCAGAGTTTCAGGAGCAGGACCACACCTCAACCATGCCATTTCCAGCATTTCTAGAAATGCCCTAGTAACCCATCCCCTCTTCTTCACTCTTGCATTCTGCACAAAAACAGAGACCAAGCAAAATTACATCGAGCACGCTAGCTACCAGTTACCACATCGACTGAATCCATCTACTCACCTCATCTGAGAATGGATTCTATCTCGCTGTCCCCTTCGGACGACAAAATTTTCAGTTATTCGGTTCATCTCTCCTCCACATCCTGATGAATCCTCCAAGTCTCTCAGCCCCCTATGCACCATCCAACACTAGTTCCACCATATTTAAACTCAAATCCTTCCCTAACTGTTGGCTCCCAGGAATCCATCATCAACAGCACACAGCACCCTCAACTTACTGGTCAGCTTGGAAGGTTTTCTGCCAATTTCACAAAGTCTAATACAACATAAATTTCCCGTCGTTAAATCTCATCACCGTGTCTTGTTTCATCAGCCCATTATGTGATGGCTATAAAAACACGCACCATCAAAGTATGTCTTAGCTGCATAAGTGTCTTCTCCAAACTTCTAACCGGTGTCCCCGGCCTGGCCTCTAACCATTCTCAGATAACCTTACTTTTTAGAGGTCTTCAGCATCAAGAGCCAGCTCAACACTCCGCCACCTTCCTCTCACAGGAGACTTGCTGTCTGTCTTGGGACAGAATCATTCCTATAGATTACAAACTGAGATTAGGAGCACTGCCTTTAAGAGTGTGCTCCTAATTTCAGTTTGTTACCTGTATAATAGACACCTGGGAGCCAGAAATCTTTCTGATTGAGAGGGGTCAAATACTTATTTCACTTATTTCACTGCAAATGTATAAAATTATTAACATGCGTCTGGATTTCTTTTAAAATTATAGACTGATCATTTCTGTGTTAGTAGCCAAACATACAAAACCTTCAGGGGATAAAATATTTTTCCCCCTCACTGTAAACTATACTAAACATAATTTTTTTTGTCCCCGCGCCAGCGAAAGTCATGGCCAGATGCATTATGTTTTCCGTCCGGGGGTATGTTGTCCATCCATATGTCCCATCCTTGTGAATCCGATACATTAGGAACGCCTTAAGGGAAATTCCTCAAATTTGGCACAAACGTCCACTTGGACACACGGATGAACCGATTACCATCTGGTTCTCTTGAACGTGATATCTCAGGAAAACTCAGGAAGTAAAGACCTTATTTTGCAGTTTGACTGGGACAACACACTTCCTTTCACTTCCTGCCTTATTAGGAATTTCAAGTATTGTTTGAATCATGCAAATGGAAAAGAAATAATGCAATGTACAAAACAGACAGTTTTGAGATAACTTCCTCCTCTGCTGATGTCCTGCTTTGTCGGCCTTTGCTCGGCAGCAGTTCCTGGCACAGCAGGTTTAGTTGTGCTCTTTCACATTAGGATCAGGGTCAGTGGCCTGACTGTCAGATCCCTCTGTCGCTTCCTCTCTGCAGCAGCCGAGTGATGTTTGTGATTGCATCGGGATGTGTGTGATGCGTTGCCAGTTCAGACGTCCAACACATATCAACAATTTGGAAATGCTGCTTTTCTCACAGTCCAACAGAGTAAGGCGAAATTGAGCATCAAGCCTCTGTCAAGAGATGCATTTCTCAAACATTTTCCCCCATGCATTAAAACACTGAAACATGAGGAGGCTACTTTAGAACAAGCTTTTTTCCATCTAGGAATTTCATGTTGGAAACATGTAGTATTTCTGATTAATGTTTCATTAACTACCAGAACTTTACTGTCCTCATGTAACACTTGAATATTCTTTACAGATGAACTTTATTCTATTCATCTGCATCATACGAATACTTCGCCAGAAAATCAACTGCCCAGATATTGGAAGAAATGAGTCCAACCAATACTCGTGAGTGTAATTTCATGTCTTTTTCATGCAGTTAATTTGTATTATTATTAGCTAAGATAATATTAAACATTACCAATCCCAGTAATGGCACTATCTTCATCACTTCAAAGGATAAATTCGATCCACATTCTGTGAACTGCATTTACAGAGGAAAACAAAGATTATCTTGCATAAACTCAGAAAGCTGAGAGTAAGATATTTTTGTCCTGTGGGTACAACTGGTGAATTTTTTTTTCTGTGGCTCCTTTTAACTTTTTATGCTAAGAGCAATGCAGAGATGACCAATCCTGTTTTCGACTTCAGAAAAGGAACTCATGTGGCACTGAGCACAGTAGTCTTCCCCCAGAAGCTTTTTTACACGGAGATATAGAGCTCTGTGCATTATATTTCCTGTGATGGAGCACATCTCATAAGCCTGCCATAATGCATGAGCTATTTTCCCACTGACACTTTTAATGGTGTTTTTTTTTCATCTCTGGTCTGCTGAGCTGAAATGTAAAATGAACAGTACTCCTGAGTTGCATTTCATTATTGGCATACATAGAGACAGATTGAAAATTGGTTTTCACTGGAGGGAGACGTTTTAATCTGTTTTTGCTTTGTCGTTTCAGGAGACTGGCGAAATCAACGCTGCTTTTGATTCCTCTCTTTGGGATCAATTTTATCGTGTTTGCATTCATCCCGGAGCAAGTGAAGACTGAGCTACGGCTAGTGTTTGACTTGATTCTAGGGTCATTTCAGGTAACTTTTTAGGAAAAGGGAATTATCAATAAAATTAAAAATTAAAAAACAACCAATTTTTAATTTTTTAAGAATTTGCATTTGGTGGCTGATGTGAAAGAGTTTTTCATAGAAGGTCAAAAAACACATTTTCCTTGAATTTCCAAAGTAATGATTTGGCATCCTGTCAGCCCTGACCCGCAAGTGTTTCTATTGAAGAAAACCTCACAGAAAAGTGTGGCAGGTCTCCAGGCACTTTGCTGGCTGATTCAGCGGCAGTGTTGCCGTTTTAAACCCTGGTGTTATTTCAGTGCATCACATAATGAGGAATGATGGCGAATGCAGCCAGACAGTACAGCTGGAAACCAAGGAAACCTTTCCAGCACATTCTTCCTCTCATTCATCTCCTCCCTCACTCTCATTGTTACTGTAAACTACCCAGTCAACACTATGCATTTTTTTGTCAGTGTAAACCATTTAGATGTCTCATGAATGCCACACGTGTTGTGTTTAAATTAACAAATAGTTGTTAGACAATATAAATAGATGAACTGGAAGTTTCACCATGATACACAAAGTTATTGCTCTCTTATCTGTGTTTTTCTTTCTATTTAGGGCTTTGTGGTTGCAGTCCTTTACTGCTTCCTTAACGGAGAGGTAGGTGCGCCCCTCACAGTGATGTAAATACTGTTACATGATTTCCACGCTAGTCCGCTGTGTCCATTCATACACACAGTCCCAAAAGGTGGATGCAACACTGAGTGTGAGTCACCAGTTGCTCCAGCCATCTCTCCGTCCCTTGGACCTCCTCACAGCACATTTTTTGCTCTCTGCCTGCAGGGGGGGGGCTGTAAAAAGCACAGCCGTTTTGGCAAGGAGCTATTCAGTGATGTCTGCAGAGGCTCTCTGTGGGCACATTAGTTATGTTCCCAGTGCTGGGCCAGATTGAATCACAGTGATGGGATGGATGGCAAGGCTAGACACTATACCACCTGAATTTTAATCTAGAGCAATTTTCAGATGTCCTTTTGTTAAGTGTAAAGGGTTGGTTTTTAAATTACTGCAGCCTCAAGAATGGTACATGGTCCTGGAATCACGATCATTGTTTGTCACATTAGTCGCACATCAGGCTACAACAAAAAACACATGAAATGTGATAAAGACAAAAGATAGAAATTACAGTAATTTATAGATAGGAAAACAAAATCAAACAAAGGGCATGAAAATAACACTGATAAACACGGTTATCTGCTGGGAGACAAAAAAGCCCAAAATGGGCGTATTCATTACCTCTACCTAACAATATTCACAATGTCCATAATACACACAGTTAACAGTTTATGAGGTACACCTATTGTCATTGAAACTAATGCAGTCTAATACAACAGTCCTTTGTTAAAACTGTTTTAGAGAGATGTTGATTCAACTTGGTGTAGAACTGTATTGAGGTGTTTCTGTTATTTAGCCTACCCTCATTGATATAAATAGGGTGGACAAATTATTATAAACAACCTGTCATTCTTTAGATTTCCTATAGATACATTTAATGTTTCTTCTCTCTCCTTTATATGTTCAGCTTTAGTTTCTGTTGGTGGCCATGCCACCTAGCTCAGTATAAATTGCATCACGTGTTTTGCACTAGACAGGTTTTATATGACCTGCACCATTAATGTCTTACATTGATATATTCTTACGAAAACTAAAATAATGCTCTATCTAAGACAGCCTACAATAAAATACTTATAGGTTCACACTGGTACTTACAGTGCAAGGAAACAAGACTACGTATAAGCAAGCAACAATTTTTTAGAGGTGCTTTAAGTAATTTTGAATAGTGGATACTTATTGGAGTAAAGTACTGGGAACAACACTTATATTCTGAGGAACGTACAAAACGATGATGATATAAAAGATTTCACAGTTACGATATGTTATCAAGACTGCAGGCGTTGAGTAAGGTAAAAAGTCAGAAAGCAGCTTTGGGAAAATCTCTCAAAACCCACATGGACGAGTTTTGAAGAACATGCAAAATACTGCTCCAACATGCACACCAAAAATATGGTACAAAATCCTGGATGTTCAAAACTTTATTTTTTTTCAGTTTATTATCACAAGGGCAATTTAAAGGTGTGAACTGCTTGTTTTGTAATAAATATTTCCTTATGGTTGTGCTTTACCTCATGTTGCTCATACTGTAATATGTCTGGTAACTAATGGGCCAAAGTTGTTCCTAAGATAATGCATGGGAGTTTAAAGTAACATAATAGCTATTATGTAAGCTAACCAGGCCTCTCTTCATCCTAGCAAGAGTATGCTCTATGTGTTGTTATTCTACACACCTCCTGATTGAATTTTATAGTAGACCCCTCAGCAGTTTACCTCCCAAAGAGTATTTTCATGTAATAAGGTATGCCACAGCATACTGTAAAATAAGTATGAGAATTAAGTGGGTGAGCCAGGGCATGACAAAAAAAGGAGGCTGCGTTAAAGTGTTACTGTTATGATCTGTTGTAGGTCCAAGGAGAGATCAAGAGGAAGTGGCGGAGGTGGCACCTGCAGAGATACATGGGCTCAGACACCAAATACCAACATCCGTCTATTGGTAGCAGCAACAACTTCAGCACCCAGATCACCATGTTAACGCGATGCAGCCCGAAAACACGCCGGGGTTCATCTTCCTATCATGACGACCTGTCAAGCATATGACTGACACAAGTAGTGATGCAGACGTACATTCTGTACAAAACACTCTCGTGCCACACATAAGGCAGTAAAGACACAGTATATCTAAGCTCTACAATAAAAACTACACACTCCCTCATTTGCACATGCACTGCTGGAGGATGTGTTGCTTGAGTGTGACGTAGACAAAAGAAAATGATGAGTGTACAGAACAAAACAGATAATAGTGTGACCATAATCAGCTTCTAAGCAGCTATTTACTTCCACACTTCTTAAAAAAATAATGATAAACAAAAAATTAT
Source organism: Lepomis gibbosus (assembly GCA_029875015.1). Classification (NCBI taxonomy): domain Eukaryota; kingdom Metazoa; phylum Chordata; class Actinopteri; order Centrarchiformes; family Centrarchidae; genus Lepomis; species Lepomis gibbosus. The sequence goes on from JAPMOB010249115.1 coordinate 8,582, forward strand.
ATGTTTAAGTGACAAAGATAGAAATGCATTGCCTCACAAGTTTTTGCACATTTGAATGAGAACCTTTCACTTTCTTGTCTTCTTTCAGCAGTACATTGCTTAGCTTCTGTGGTTGTATTTCATGATTCAGTGCACATGTACGGGTGAATTTGTGAGTCACATCATTATGGATCATTTAGTCGATCGTTTTTTGGCTCCCTGTGTGCTCAGACACTGGACAATCCAAAATGTCACATATTGATAGGGTCAGGTGGGGCATCCAAATGTGAACTGCACCAGCAGACCTGCAATCTGATGTAATTATACGCTGGTTAAAAATCACTTAGTTATATTGCCACAGTGTGTGCAGCAAAGAAACACACCAGAATGCATTGCGGGAGTGTGTTTTAAGCGCTGAATGTAAGTTGTGATGGAAAATGTGTTTGTGTTTCCCTCATTGTGTGGGGAGACAGAACGAACAAACTTTATTTTCATAAATGCGAAACGGATGAGGCTTCAGACCGGGTGACCAGCGTGATGCTGATTCACAATGATCGCTTTGGAGTACAAATGCCCTTCTCTGCACTATCACTCTCAAGAGAGACTGATTGCCCATTGCCTTCCTTTTTATCAGCACAGCCACCCCTCTTATTTTGTTTTATTCTGAGCCTCTTGATTGGGTTGATGTAGTTTTTTATTTTTTGAGGCACTCAAGTTTTGTCACGAGAGCCTGGTATCAGTGTTTTGAAGTGACACTTGCAATCAAATCTTTGCTGCACAGCAACTCCGGACAAGAAATGCCTTTAAGCAGTTCAGTCCTGGAATGTTTACATTTACATGGAAGGAGACATTCAACGTTGTACAGACAAGTGTAAAGACAACTCATTGCTATGGATTGTGGTGCCATAGTGATTGCATTGTGGCTACAATATCAGTAATGTATCACTGTAATTGTTCACATTATTGCAATGGTGGGATTTAAAGCCTCACCAGTAACATAAAATTCTCTTGTACAAGCATGTTTTTGTCACAGTCTGTGAAACAATGTTAGACATAACACAACATAATTAAAAGGCACTGCATTAACACTTAAAAACAGTCCTCATGTCCGGGGGAAGCTTTCTTGGTGTTGCTTTAGTAGGCTTAATGTAGGCTAGAAAATATTCCCCATTGACTTGTCAGGTTTAAACTTCTCCACTGGAGGAGTTTGAACCTGACAAGTCAGCAGTGACTGTTGCAGCCGGTATGTAAAGCAAAGCAAGGTGACAAGGATGACTGGCCCTGTCACAACAATGCTATCATTGTGCTTTTTAGCTTACAAGGATAGACTTGAAAGTCACTTGCATGTTCATGCAAGAGGGAGCATCAAGAAGGTCCAGCTTTGCCTGGGAAAAAAATCATCTCAACGCACTGCTGATTTAAAGAGTCCGACCGCCATAGAACACCATGTGAAATTAAAGAACAACACATGCTAATATTAGGAACAGTAAAGGAATAGTACTGCATTTTGGGAAATACAATTCACTGTCTGTTTCAACTGCTGGTTAGCTTAGCTTAGTATAAGCTATGCTAGCTGTTTTGACCCCTAAATGTGCTATAAAGGGTCGAAACAGCTAGAATAGCTCTGGAAAACTTCTGGATGCAAACTACGCGCAGGCCGAAACACAACCACAGTAGTTTCCCCCTGTTGTCAGTCTTTGTGCTAAGCTAACCGTGGTATCAATCTAACTGCAAAAGGCAAACCCAAAATGTCAAACTATTCCCTTAAAGACTCATTATCCCACATTGTTTGGTGCCTGTCTTCTGTTGTCAGTAAATTTTAATGTGATTGTGTGAATTAGCCAATGTACCTCTCATAACGGTGAATGTAAATAGATTTGTACAAATCCAGTCATAAATATTATCTTTCAGTGTTTTGGTAACCTTGCATGGTTGTTTTTTTATCAGATAATATTAAAACGTGATACTGTATCAACTTTGATTCTAATGTCTACTTACTATAAGTATTCAGTATTGAAAGTATGTGTAATATGGATTTGTTTATTTGTAAACTGGATATTGTGTTGTGTACATTTAAGATGTGAGAGTGGATTAGTTTGGTTTGTAGTTAGTGCATACCATTGTGAAGCTACAAATGTACTGTACATTTTTATTAGCTCACATTTGTGTACACATAAGTTCACTTCTTAGTTTTAAAATAATAGTTTTTTGTATATTATTATTATTATTATTATTATTATTATTATTATTA
>JAPMOB010249115.1:10866-28935 GCA_029875015.1 Lepomis gibbosus
TATTATTATTATTATTATTATTATTATTATTATTATTAATGATAATAATATTTTTGTTGTACAGTGTATGTACAGTGTTGTCTTATAATTCTGCCCCAAAGATTTTGACATTGTTCCACTCAAGTTGTGTGAAATAAATCATTTAGAAATATACAAGATGGTGGAAGTTTAATTTTCTATGGAGATTACATCAAATTCCACATCATACTTTGCTTTACTGTTTTTTACTATTTATAATTATGTGTCTATACCTTTCAAGTCAAGCTGTCAAGATGAAATAATCTCATCCTTAGTAAGACTTTCTACTCACGAACAGCTGCAATGTCCTCACTAACTGCTACATGTGACATATTGTTGCCTAATTGAAGCTTATTATCACAAGTGCGCTTTGCTCTGTGATAAGGGCATAGCCTAATGTTGATTCATATCTCTATTTTATTCCCAGAGATGTTCACTTTAGGCTTCAGACTCAGGTTGTTCATGCAAATATACTATTCTCTAGTGAATCATTTTGAGATATTGAACATTCGACAAGCTGCATGCAGGTCTTAAATATTCATATTCCACAGTTGATGCCTCCTCAACTAGCATTTTGAAGATGACTTGATCAAATGTCTGTGTGCAGACGGCTTGATGTTCAAGCTGACATGAAAGTGTAATATCATCAGATAGCAGCGTATTAGCTTTAGGAAACAATGTGTTCGTAATAGACAGTTCAAAGGGTTCAAACACTCTCTCTAGTTCACAGAAATGAAATTATCCCAGTAAATGACTTTTTCACTTCATCCTGTGCTGCTACAGGTCACAGTACCCTTAAAACACATTAGCGTCTGAAAACCTACAAATTATTTCCAGCTCAACAAAGGCAGTATAGCCAATTTATCATAATTTACATAAATTTAGTCAGATATCAATGATGGTAAGTAAATTCATGTACTTTGTGCCTGTGTTGTAATACTTTTTTCTTTAACTCTACATTTCAGAGGGACATATAGTATGTTTTTCTGCTACTACATAAATATGAAGGCTGTACGGTACCTGCATCTAAAACTTGAATGAAATCATAAACACCAGTGACACATTATTGCAGTACACAGAAACAGAAAAAATGTTGACCCTAACCCTAATCTGTAGGTTAAACTCTGTAGTGACAGCCTACATGTGAATCTGTAATTTATGTCTAAAGGTATTGATTGGGCCATTAACACAGAATGACCATACTTCGGATAACTGAATACATTTTACTGCATTCAAATTAAACAAAATGAAAGAATTTAGCTTGGAATTTGGTAGTTTTACTTGGTGGTATTGCTGTAAACCAAGTTAAGCAAATGGTGGAGTTTAACAGGACTGCACCAGAGCCCAGTTTAGAGGACATAATGTACTTTTATCTCCAAGGTTTATCTGATAGCTTTAGTTTTTACTTTGCAGATTAGATTTGATGTTATCCGTTTATAAAATATGATGCTAACATGTTGTTAGTGATTAATCTACACAACAGTATAAAAAGTTGTTAAAATTATCTCCACCACAGTTAGCTACAACATAAAAATGCTGCAAAGGTAATAATACAATAAAATTAACTCGACTTGGGACCATTATGCATAATGAATACATTTTACTTCTCATATTTCAGTAAACATTTTCATTCCGTACTTACTTGTAATAGAGTATTTTATACTAGGGCATTTCTAGTTTTACTATGATCTCAGTACTTCTTGGTCCACTGGGTAAAGGACCTGAATCAATCGTCCACCAGTCAAAAATCAAAGAAACTCTCGCTCCACTTCCTCTCAGTGCCATTTGCACTTCAGTTACAATATTTGACAGGTATGACTGACCCGCTGAGTTTGCTGTGGTATAATGAAATTCCTGCTATTTGAGTTAATCCGTATGTTGTCCATCAGGTTCATTGGTTCATTCGTTGCATTTGAGCACGGCGGGCCTCTTGCTGTGCTCATCACCATGAAGAAGAGCAAATTCAGCCAAGGCAAGACGCTGTGTGCCATGAAAAGATTAACAAACACACACCACCATGCCTGCTTTCTCAAATCAGTTGCTCTTGGGTCTAATGTTTCATTAACTCTGTCCCTAAAGTGGAAGTCAGCACATATTACGATCAACTATTCATAGGAATTGTAATAATTGTAAATAGAGGGATTTTCACGGTTGAAGGTTGCTGTATGAATTATTAAAAACATATACATCAACCCTGAAGCCTGTGTTGAAATGTGCTGATTAAATACATACCAGTATGCTTTGTTGATGTATGTTCTGCCTTCAAATGATGCATTTGATCATTTTTGTCTGGATTTATGCACTGAGCATGTCAAATAGGTACTCGCTTTCAGAATCCATACAACAGACAGTGGGATGCAGACAAGAGAGAATATGCATGAAGTTATTTTCAGATTCCCAGCGTCTCTTAAAAATGTGACACAGGTATCTTGCCTTTAAGGATCTTTCAATATTTATGACTCTGATTAAGTATTCATGTGACAAATAAGGCAAAGCTTGGAAAGGCGAGTGATTGAGCAAACAAGTGAGCTCTGTCCAAATGCTAAGAGGCTGCTTTGATTATCCCACCATCCTCTCACCGGCTCTGAGAACCTGACACCTGATTAAAAGGGAAGCCATCTGCCAAACCTGATCTGATCTGATCTGTGGCCGGGAGTCATGCTGACAAATGTCAGAGGTTTATTGTAATCCACAATGGTGACTGCTTGAATAAATGAATGATGCCAAAGCTTGACGTTTTCTTCTACACAAATACTTAAAGAGATGGTGTCATACTTGAAATGGATTTTTCATTTACATTTAAGCAAAAATGTAAAAACAAATACCTTGGACTTTATGAACATCTCACACATTTGCATGTCAATAACGACGGCCAAGTAATGCCTGCTGGTATGAAAGAACAAAATGGCTTCAGACTGACTCACCAAAAACCTACCCAAAGGTGTTTAAGAGACACACAATTGGGTATTTTTGGTAATATACTGTAGTTTGTTTTAGTTAAATGTAAGGAAATAGCATTATACATACAGAAATTATACATAATTTGAAAAACATATGTTCTAAAAAAACTTCTCAACAATCTCAACAATTTGGGGATGACAAAAAATCCTGAATTCAGCTCTTATAACTTCAGAAATTATATCAATGAGTCCAAACCTCATAACTGAAAGCAGAGCAATGTCTTGAGGAGTGTAGATATTTGCTCTGGTACTAAATTAATGGATTAAGTTGAGACATTTTTACAACATCTTAGGTCTACTGTAATCACATTAGTTTTATTTGTCATATAATGAAGTGAAGACAGTAAAGTTGTTCTAATCAATAATTTTAACAGTGGGTCAAATAACTACTTGTAATGTGAAAGGGGTCACTTGTGACTAAACCAAAGATGTTTATCACCAGCTCTGGAGTTCCCTTCTGCTTTGGAGTATTTTCAGTGTCTTTCAGCTCATTGTTTTGGATTTATGTTCCCTCAGCTTCACTGTTTTGGTTCAGTCTCACAGCTCTTATCAACCTTGTTTCCAGCTGCAGCAGTCAGCCGCAAACAAGTTGACTAGAACAAAATTGTGCATTTAGCAGCTAAAGACCCACATATTTCCCTCAGGAAATGGTAGTGACAGTTTCTTATATACAGTCTATGGTAGTGACCAATAACAGAGCTAATAGAAAGGGAATTCTGGACTTACGTAAATCAGGTACGTATGTTGTAGCTTGTTCCGCTGCTGCCAAATGAACAAAAACAGGAAATTGTCATAATTGTGCATTTTTGTGCTGCTCTTTCATCTTGATTTGAAAGTCAGTCATGATTAATGCATGCCATAATGTGTTAGAGAGTCATTCTTGTAACATATGCACTTACATTCAGTACATAAGGTGATCTGTCATTGCCAAAACACTGATTCATGTTTAACCAGGGTGTAAACAAGCTTGGGGACTTGTTTAGCACCTTTATACAATGACAGGATGCTTGATCTCACTTTTGACATAAATACATAATTCAGTTAGGGAAAATATGACTCATGTAGTATTTAAAGCATGCCGCCTTGTCTGGGTGAAGTGATTTCATTGTATTTAGTTCTGGGCTGGTCTGGCAGGGAGAGTTGATGCATGAGTTTGGGGAGCTGGTGGTGCAACTAGATTAGCAACATTTTTTGACCCCTAACATAGAAATTGTGACTTGACTGTTGTTGCAGCTTGATGTGGAAAACCTTATCGTTGCCCACAGTAAAAGTCTTTCACATGACTCCAGCATACTGTAACTAATTCTAATTTAATGGACAATCAGTTATTATGCTGAGTTGGAGATTACCAAAGTAAATTAATTTCACATTTTACATTATATACTGTATGTGCACATATAATATAAATTAAAAAATCACTGACTTTTTTACTGTATGCAGTTATTAGGAGAACAATGGCTGAAAAAAGTTTGTCTGACATTGCAGTTTTGCATGGACATCATCCTGCTATCACAGTCAAATGCAAGTGACGGCAAAGCTACAGCTAAGCTATACATGTAACAAATACAATTTAAAACATGAATTTATTAGACCAATACAGTGTATTTGCCCATTTTGATTTGTCAACATTAAAGGAATAGTTTGTGATTTTTGAAGTGGGGCGCTATAAGCAAATTGCCATAATGGTTCATTGTTGTGCTGGTCTTTCATCTTCATTTGCTATAAAAGATGTATTTTAACCACCTCAAAGAAGGCCCACCAAAAAAAGAAAATCAATATCAGTTCAGGTGTACATTATGTGTGTAATATTTTCAGCAGCTTACCTTGCCATCTAACAGCCATTTCCTTTGGAACAACATTTCTCAGCCCTTGAACCTCTATATTCCTACACGAATGCAACTTGGATGATCGCTGTATAGCGCCACTGGAGACAGCAGTAAATTGTTTAGCTTCAGTGCTGGTTGAACTCTCTATTTCAACAAACTGAGGACACGCTGACCACCATGTACTGCAGGTAATAAACTGATATAGGTAAGTGCCTTACACAGCCCCACTTTAAAAATCCCAAACTATCCCTTCAATATAATTGACTCATTTAGTGAATCCACTAGACTTCAAACAAAAAAAATCCATTCAACTTCATGGAAAAAATCTTTTGTTTAAAAAATGGGTTGAGTCCTAAAATGATGAGGTTGAACAGACTTAAAATAACCTTGATTTTGCTTTCATCTTTGAGTCCATTCAGTCCGTGTCTTACTTGGATGAAAAGAAAAAGTAATAAATCAATTTAATTATGTAAGCATTTTCTTTACCCATATGTAGAGGTCGACTGCAAACATGAGAACGGAAATGAAACAGCACAGCTCAACAGGACAAGGATGAAAAGATATTTGCTCAAATCAATGGATAGCAAATGGATAGAATGCAGAATTGAAGGGGTTTCTGTATTAAACGTAGTTCCCTTCATCAGGAGAGTCATCAATACATGTTCATGATAATAAAAAGACTAAAGCTGCTATAATCTTTTTTAGATGAACAGTTGTCCAAATGTACAACTACCCAGCCCAGTTCAGCTGTCAGCTAGTTAGAGTACCTTCTTGTTTTAAATTGTTTTGGCTTCACCTCCTGTATTTTGGTTCAGTATGCCCTCTCAACCCACCGTAAACTGTTAGCTGCAGTTAGTGACTACCTGAAGAAGCTGGGTGAACTGAACTAAGTAATAATTCTCATATTTTTGATGTTAAAGACCTCCAGTGAGGGGGAGCTTCACTCTGGGAAAGAGAGATGCATTTGAAATTGATGGAAAATGCTGCCAGTATGTGGTACGGAGATACAAAGATTAAATAGACAAGAGTGGGTGCCAAAGTGACTCACCTTGATTAATTCTGCCATGGCTCAGAGTAATTTCATACAGTCTTGGAGAGTACTCCAAAAGACTTCCTGCCATCACATTAAAATATCAAAGAAGAGGTTTGACCTTTCTAAATAATTCTTTTGGCGGACATTTGCTGCCTCCATTCATATTCAGGTTAATCGGTGGGTTCTAAACATTTTTTGTCAGACCAGACGTGTCCCCACAGCCCATAGATGAATCTGAGTAAAATCAAAACCACCCCTTTATGTTCTAAATGTGTTATTTTGAATTTATTTCAAACTCGATGTTTTCAATTATATAAAAGTGGATATTACTGTATAAATACTTCAGCCGTTTGTCCATTAATTTAGCTATTTCAAACAATAGCTAGCTAACATTTTTTTAACCATTACTTTGAGCTATTTGATCATTTCATTAACCCATTGCTTTTATCCATCTTCTCACTAACTATTTCAAACGTTTTTCCATTACTTTCACCTACCTATTTTAACCATGTACTTATTACTTTTCAATCAATCAATCAATATCCTCTTAATATGACACATTTAGGAGAACTTTCAGGGTTTTCTGTTCTCAGCAATGTTTTTCCCCCAGGACAGATGTTCAGTGTATGTTTGTATGTCAAGATGTTAAAATCGCCCACCTACAGCTCATGGCTATACTGATGTTACTCCTTGAAACCCACACCCTCACATCTGCAGGAAAATATTTTCTTCAACTTACAGTTAGATATCTCCAAAGTGGCTGAACAGATATGTATCCAAGAGTAGCTATCTCAACCACTCTCTATTTTGACCTTTCATCCATTATTTTTTACTTGCTTGCTAACCATTTTTCACACTCTGTCAGTCGCAACATGTAGTGTTTGATTGTTAGTCAACTCAACATGTACATATTTTAACAAATCCTTTATGTATATATTTGTAATTAGTTACTCCACAATCTTCCCACGTACCCTTCTAATTGCAGTACCATCTGGGGAAAACACCAGGACGGTAATCACTGATGCAGGCTGTGATCTCTTATGTAAAATTCTATTATGCAGACCTACAGCTTCATTTTCTTACTGCAAGATTTAAAACAAGCACAGGTCAAGTATTGTTGAATGATTGACTGATGTGGATGCAGATTTAATACCTGTCAGCAACTGTCAGTCAGTGAAGATAAATAGCACATAGACAGGCAATAGCCCAGTGTGTGTGATAACCATCACCTCTGATGGCTATTAAGAAACATAAGATTATATCACCACCACAAACAATGAAAACAGAATTATCATCTGTGAAAGTTGTTTGCTGTGTATTGCATTATTACTCATAGCTGATAAGGCTAACATGTATTTGTCTGTCAGAGAGAGAGAAATGTAAGCCATAAACATTTCAGAAGGACCACCCATGCTGTTAGACCTATTTGTTAAGGGATTTGCAGGCAGCTTCTCAACAGCAGGACCTTCTTCCAATTAGGATAAGAGGTTAATCCCTGGAAATGAGGATGACTGAAGTTGATTGTCTAATTTAGATGCACTGTAGCAGCACTGACGGCACTGTGGATTTATAATGATACTACGAGCTCTGAGGGACATACACCATTTGTTTCCAGGTCTCAAACTCAAATTACCTTCCTTTTTTTACGCTTGAACATGCTGACAAACACTCATGCTTTACAGCTAATGACACAACTATGTCAGCGTGTGTAAACATAGTGACAAAAAAAAAAAAGTGTCAGCAGACACTGAGACAGATATTTCTGGAAGGATTTTATCGGCGTCTCCAGATATTAAAAAGAACCTTATTTGTGATGTTATCGGGAAACCGCAGTGATATACAAGGTTAAGGTCAAAGGTCATGAAAGGGCAATCCATATCTCAGTGTAAAATCTAGTCCATTTATGTGAGGAGGATTAAAACTAGATTATCTGATATTAGCACATTCTTATCACTGGACTCCATGCAGTGGAGCCTTACTGTGGACTAGAGCACACATTATGACTGGATGAAAGAAAGGAACAGACACAAAGTACTTTTGGTTTGTTTGAAACTGAGTTGTATCAACCTGTTATTACAGAATAAAGATTTAATTAATCCGCTGAAACTCTGGAGAACGCATGAATGGAACCTGACAGGGAGTACATCCACATCTGCTTGTCACCTAACTGACTACATCAGACATCATACCTCATAATTTAGAAAGTCAATCTTTTCATGCACAAGTCATTTACCTGAAAGAAAGGCAGGTTAAATGCATCTTCCCTTTTCATGTGCAGTTTTGAAATATTAGCTATATGAACAATTTATCACGTTTCAATGCTGGAAGCCTGCAGAGAAAGCTTCAACTCATTTTCCCAAGGCTTCTCTCACTAACTGCAAGAACATAGAAATCATTTAGAAGTGTTTTTAAATAAACCTGTAATTATTGTCTCTCTGAAGTGCCTTATTTGTTGAACAAATGAGAACACAGATACTTGTCTGGAATTTAGATGAACACATAAAACTTCGAGTTCGGGATGTGGATAAGTTATACGAATTTCAGTGAAAGTCGCTGTTCCAGTTGTTTAAACTTCAACTTGACCTATGTAAATCAGGGTCAGCGGTTCTCGGGAGATAATTGGACTATTTCCACAATTGCTAAAAAAATGTGCCACATAACAAAACTATTTAACTTTATTCCCACCGTTTGTGACCTTTCCTGTCAGGCTTGAATCTGTTTCACAAAGTAAATAATCACAACTATATCACTGGCACTAGGGCACTTTCAAACATAAGAATTGTTTGGCCTGTAACTTAAATTTATATTTATAAGTAAACTTATATTCATACATTTTTATCAACTAATGAAATTTATCTAAAGATGACAATCTCCGTTGACACTGTTAGAAACTTAAATGAAGATTAGTACGCTGTGAAAGAGCTCCATCTGGTGTAAGATTGGAAAAATACATCAATAAATTTACAACTGATGTTCTAAATTTGCTGTTTTTATTTGTTTATAGTTGTTATTGTGAGGGAATTTTCCTATATATGGGTAAAAGGTGAGGTACCAGTCATATACATGTTACGCTCAGGTCAGATCCAAATATATTAAAACTCTACTCTCAGTATGTAGCATTAGCTTGATAGTACAAAGAGGAAATGAGACAAATAATCAAGGTAATAAAATATTCTTTATGTTGGTATTGTCTGATCACTGGTGAATATGGAGGTAACACCGATTTCTTAGACACACAAATCAACAAATGGGAAAAAAGACACTATTTATTAATGAAATGTCAGTTTTACCACCACAGAAAAAACACATAAAGCCCTGTAATCACCCTGTAATTTGGCAGGTGCAATGAATGACACGGTTACATTACTTCCTATTATTACAAACAGGTTGCAGCCACAAAAACACTGAATCAACCTTAAGTGAGTCTAATTAGATACAAATGCCCTATTAAACATACAACAGGTTGTCCTTCTGGACATGAATGAGTTTCACACCATTACCTATTCAGATTAGATTTAAGACTTCAGATGTTGATCCAAGAAAACTATTTATAATAAGAGAAGGCTGCCACATGTTTCAAATTGGACATCGTGTATTTCTACAGTTTGTTCTAAATCTTCATTGTCAACATAATTCTCCTTCATTTTAATTTTCAAGTGTTACAATATCATCCACATTATTTGGTTCCACATCTTTAGGACAACGGTGGCAACATTATTTTACAATTCATTTGGTCAACAACTTGTAGGCTACAGTGGAAATGGTGAGTCAGTAAAACCTCCTATTTGTATCAAAAATATTACAGCATCACCAACGTCCTGCACAGAAAATTCCTCGCAGGGTAACAAATAACAAAATCTCACGTATTTATGGTTTCCATAGAAAATCTAATTTGAACAAGAGTTTACTCCTCTTGTTATATGACACAGCATTGAAAAGCTGTTCACTGAGCCAGTCTACTTCTCAGCAATTTACCAAAATATCTGGATAGTACAACCTACTTGAGAACAAATTGAAAATGTATTAAGAGGCTCAACTGTGTTATCTGTTTCCAGTTTAGGCTTCCAGTGAAAACAACTGACTTTCCTCAATCTTTGTAAACTACAATCTAAGAGAGACTTTTCCAAACCATTTGTACATTATAGTAAAGGAACGTTTGAATTGTCACATCAGACGTAACCTTTTTGTTTTTCTTAAGCACTCCCTCTGGCTTTCTTGATACAACAAGGGAGTAGTCTGGTGTTAAGGACACTAAGCTACTTGTTTGACAAACACTACAAACTGATCATTTACTTCCCTCACTTAACGAAGTGCAAATCTTTTGCTGTTAAAAACTGAACGTCTAAGAAGCTTAATGCTAAACTGGTGTGCTAAAAAAAGTAACTAAAAGGAGGCGTATACTTAGCTTAGTTAATGAGCAGCACTAAAGTGATGTGTTCTGTGTTTGAAAATTGATTTTAACCATATGATTTCTATGTTTCTAACAATCTGAGAACTACAGATTGGGGTTTATAACACCACTCCCTAAGAAATAATAATAAAATTAAACCAAGTAAACACACATCAGGATATAAATATAATTTTAGCTGAACCCAATATAAAACACATTCAAGAACAATTACCATTCGCAACACAAAACAAATCTAAACCTAATAGTGCAGTCAAACATTTTTACCCATCAAATCAGTGCTTTCATATTCTTACCCGCAGTTTACATTTTGACAATTCAGAGATCAGTAGAAAAAGACAAAATAAAATATCTAAATTTGCTGTGATCATACAAAAACGTGTTTAGAGTGGGAGCTGATGCGATACAATTCTCCTTTTGTCACAAACGGTGTTGAAAATAGTAAAATAACATGCCTTAACAACATGCCTTACATGACTATTAGACTAACTGTGCCTCAGTATAGAATGTAATTTCCCATTAAGTCATTAAATAACGGAGCCCTTACATTTGAACCTTTGCAGAGACTAGCTGAGCACTTGCCGGTGTATCTGTGCACACACAATTAAACAAAACAGTAAGGCATGAAAAAACCTATAGCTTTACATTTAAACCTTTGCATTAGGTTTTTTACTGTAGCCTAATGAGCAAATAATGGAAAACAAGCAGCTGCATTGTCTGCTTTACTTCATTGTCACTGATCATAAGTCAGACTACATGAGATAATGTAAGTATCACACTGCCACCGTTGTGGGATTGGTAATCAGTCATGTGTGCCTGGTTTAAATCTAACGTCTGTTACAAGCACAAACTGTCACCTTGTGTTGTAAACTGGCTGTGATAGCAGAAATAATGCTGAGCTGAACAGAAATGCATCTTAATGATAGAATTGCAAGCATGACCAGCTTCAACAGTTAGCGCATTGATAAAATAAAGATTGTTTCTACATGAAAAACTTTGGTCAGCGACGCTGACTGCAAACAACTCTGAGATTTATCTCATTTAACCACATCCCAAACCTTTCGGTCACTATCTGTTTGCAGTGTTATTATTTAGGTTAACCAGAGACTTTCAAGGATCCAGAAAAAACTGCATTTCACGGTATACTCTTTACAGTCTTGGAAACAATGTACACAAAGTGCAAGTACATACTGTATACAAGAAAATATTTACTTGTAATTATAATTTTCCATGATGACACAAAATAAATGAATATGTTTTTTTGTTAAAAATCCACAAATCTTCATAACAAATGGGGATCAGGCCATCCGCTTCCCTGTTGCTCTCACCTGCTCTGAAACCTGGAGACACAAAGAGCTGTGAGAGGTGCAATGTGATGAGCTGTCCTCTTCTCCTCAGACCCCACAGTCATCAGTCCTGTCTTGGAGTTTGCGCGTCAGGATTAGGAGGGTGGAGAGGGAGGCGACTGAAATGTGGAAGATCAGCTGCCACGCATTCCTCAGGCCGAGCAGGTAGAGGTTGCATAGGACGATCGCACTCAACAGAGCGAAGGACTTGAGTTTCTTCAAAGACGAGTGGAACAGGTATAGGTGGCACTGTGGACACAGGAAAGGTTATTTGCATGGAAGAGTTTGACACGGACGAGTTTCAGTTTGCAGTGGACGGCTACATGAAGCAAATTTATTTACCTGAAACACACAGCAGACAAACGCCAAAAGAAATGCCACAACATTCCATATTCCTTCATAATCATCCTGCGTATAGAGAAAGGACAACAATTAAACAACCTTGTCACTGAAATGTAAGTTTAAAACGTACCACATTTACTTCAGATTATAATTCTCTTATTCACACAAGAGTGACAGTTTTGTGCTGACCTCATCATTATCAAACCTCTGCTTTCACAGCAAAATGCTAATGCTTAGCAGACAGTTGAGCCAACTAATGTAAGCTTAAACATGACCATTTCCAAAGAAAATCCCCAACTAAACGTTTTTTTGACTAGATGTTTTTAGATTCTTTTGAAATATTTGTGATTCTAGCACATACCTGAAATGTGAATTCAATGAGGTGAACACCACGGATTATGTTTAAAGATGCACACATGATATTTAGGACCAGAGAGAGGATGCCTGGCGCTGTCACTGGCTCCAATCGTACATTCTGAGCTGTTAAACAAAAGAAAGTGACCATACAAATAGTGTAAAACAATAAAACACAGAGTAAACTTTGAGAACTTTTCCTCATGTCTGCATTACAGAAGCAAAAAATGACAGTAGCGCTGTGTGGTATATGCTGTACTGACTAAAGTCATATGGTCTTACCAGATACAGGAACTTGCTCCATGTGCCCATTTGCAGTGCCATTGGTGAGCTCCACTTCCTCCAAGTTAATTACTTGTGGTGGATGGATCCTAAGATCCTCCTGGACCTCTGCCAGTGTCACCTCCAGGGCCGGACCACCGCTCTGGTTGTACTGCTGCTTCAGCTTCTGAATGGTGCTGTCTGTCAGTTGGCCATACAGGTAACATCGGGATAAATCAAAGTGTTTATTTTTAAAATATCACAGCCCTGGAGCTTTGCCTGACATTTAACACATCATACTCAACACAATCTGCAAATATCAATAGCAAATCTAGACAACAATCTTAAGCTTCCCACTCACCAAATTCCAAAAATGGATATGGCCGGGCTGCCAAGGCAACAACAGTGCTATTGAAGCATGCTGTGAACTCCCAGCGTAGATCTTCCAGGAAGCAGAAGGCCTTAGCAACAGGGAGGCTGCAGTGGCACACGGTCATGTAGGATACACCCTCAGAGGAGACGAAGCTAAACAGGTGAGAGGAGAAAAGGTGTTTAGTAAACAAACAGCCTGACGCAGCTTGACATGAAGGCCCCTGTGACCAAACAGACAACATCCTGTCTAGCTGTGTATTGTTGTTTTTTGCAGTTACAGATTGCACAACTGAAAGAGCCTGCTGAATCCTTACTATATGTTGAGCTTCTGGCCCTTGACAGTCCCTCTGTCAGGGAAACGAGCCAGCGCCTTGCTGATGGTCCTGAGCTGCTGCTTCCTCTCCTGGAGCTCTCGGTTGTGTTCAAAGTCTGTGGAAGCTGACAGGGGGAGTCCATCCCTGACCCGAACCACAAAGGCAAACAGGATCAGAGACATGATCCCCTGGGTCCATGAAGAACACACTGCCTGCATGGGGTCAACAGACAAGTGAGACTGTCAGTATTACTATATTAGGGCTGCAACTACATTATTTTCATTATCTGACATTTTCTCTAATAATTGGTTTATCTGTCTATAAAATGTGTAGCCAAAAATGTTGAACACAACTGGTTAAACTGTCGTCTTCAAATGTCTTTGTTCGATCAACAGTGCATAAGCCAAGGACTTTATGTTTAATATCGCAACAGACAAAGAGAAGCAACAAGTATTTGCAACTGTGGATTTACTTTTGGTTTCTGAAAATGACAAATTATTTATTGATTATCAAAATAGTTGCAGAATAATTTACTTTATCAATTAGATATCAAATCATTTCAGCTCTATATTAAGCCAAAATACACTCAGTTGCCAGTTTTTTTAGGTACACTAAAACAATTACAATATAATTGAACAGCCTTGAAATACACCTTACTTTCAGGAAGGAAATAACGTTAATTTAAAACCAAAGTTGTTTTCGCCAGGTGTTGAGACTTTGTTCAGTTGCATTGCGTTTTTCTGAAAGGCGTTTTTAACATTGTGTTTACCCCGTTTTTATCAGTGAGGGTGGCCTAAATACTAGAAACACCTAATACAATACAAACCAGCAGCACGAACA
Organism: Lepomis gibbosus; assembly: GCA_029875015.1. NCBI lineage: Eukaryota > Metazoa > Chordata > Actinopteri > Centrarchiformes > Centrarchidae > Lepomis > Lepomis gibbosus. The sequence goes on from JAPMOB010249115.1 coordinate 24,941, forward strand.
AACTACAGCCTTCAAAATTTCTATATAGTTTGAAATACTACACTTAAACTTTAAATACTTCAAATACTAAAACGGAACCCTATAAGCTTTATGAAGGTCGGCTTTATTGCAGTGTTGTTGTTTTAGCAGGTGTACATACGTGTTTATTATTAACTGCGTAACGTTAGACATTCATTTTTATATCAGTTAAGAACCACTTGGAAAACAGCGACAATTCAGTCTATGGTGAATTATAAACGTATAGTAACACCTTACCTCACTATCATGGGTTTCATGCTGCACTTTGTTACTTGTGACGTTAGGTTAGCTGACTACAGCATCGTATCAAAGACATGATATACACTGCACGCAGGTAGCTAGCCCGAGCTTCACATGCACCTTACGAGTGCAATATCATACTTTCTATTACCAGCGATTAATACTGGTAACCTCAATAACATGTTATATCAAATACGCAAGAATTTGCATTAAAACTAGCCAACGAGCTAACTTCTTCCTGATACAAGAAAACCACAACAAATCTGCTACGGGAACTCGGAAGGAGCAAACTGCACTGGAACAGTCGGAGTTATTCGCCTCTTCATCACTAGAAAGTGGAGTTAGCGTTTTGTCGACCGTCAGTGACTAGCTAATTATTACCTGGCTAGCTACTACACAGAGGTTAGTTATGTCATTTGCAACTGTGGATATCATGTAATGTGATTTTCATCGTTACGTTAAATGTGAATGACGCTGGTAAATGCGGCTGAAAGAGGTCTAACGGTAGCGTTAACGTTAGCTGGCTAACGTTACTGAAAAGTTAGCTCAACCAGTTTAAAGCGCTAACGTTTGTGTTAATGTTTAGCTAGCTAGCTGCTGTAAGCGCTGTAGTTCGTAAATACTTTTAGTGATCTGTTGTTGCTTTGCACATGTTTTGACCTCCAGACAAAACCGTGAGTAAAATGTTTGCCGTATTAGCCAACGTTTTTACAAGTCGTTAGTGTTGGCAGTTGATGTCGTCTCTGTAATCGGCATTTCCTTGTTTGTTAGCATTATTTGTGGTCCATTACATTTTTATTTTGATTGCATCTTAATAATATGTCAGGCTTTTTAGCTACGGTGGTCTGCATGGCTTGTAGGACATGTAGCTCACATTACCTCTCATTTATCCTTCTGAATACTTTGTACAGTTGAGAGATTATCGCTGTCTATATTTAGCAGGGACGTTTTACAATCTGACAGGGCCTTTCAGGACATCAAGCACAGGCAAGGTTTATAATATGATATCAGTGCTATGAATACAATGCATTCCTGACTTAGAGCTGAGCAGTGGGAGCTGAAATGATGGGTCTCATAGGCTGCACAGACTAGTAGTAAAAACAACATTGGATTTGTGCTTAATAATCCAGCCATAACGTTACTGTTTATTTTTGCTCTTTCATTAGCCGTGAAATCACATAGTATTTCAGAGGTTGCTCTTTCGTGTTACATTACCATTGCTTGATACATGTTTTAACCTTTTTATATACAGTCTATGGTTTTAACTGAGCAAAGCCATATCGTTCCCTTTGTTATCAGTGGCCTGAAATTATGTCCAGTAGACTAAAAGTTTGCTCTCTATATATGTTGCCCTCCTTCAACACACATAAACATTATGGTAACGTTAGTTGTTACATGTAACCACAGTGGCTCAGCATTTTCTGAACAATATGCAGCCAATATCAAGCAAATTATGAGAAGATTAACCTTTTAATAAATCCAGGCATTACTTAGATGATTGGACGTTCTGCTTTCTTGCAGTCTTGCTCTTTCTTTCCCTGCACACCAATGCATGTTAGTCCAATACAAATTGTGCACAGGAGCTGCTGACAGCCCAATATTTAGTTGCAATTCACAACAGTTTATTGACTTTTTTGTGCAATAGTAGAGGAACACTGACACTGAACAAGTTGAGGCAGGGTATTTGCTTACACTGTTGCAGTAGTTACTTGTTCTTGAATAGCCACTCCATTTCCCCATAGACTCCCTTCCCCTCGTTGTCTCTCCTCCCCTTTCTGTCTCTATCCTCCCTCCCTGTCTCCCCACAGTGTTTTCCACCACACTCCTCTAAATGAGCTATACTTTGTAGGTGTACACTGACAGATAAAAAAGGAACCTGAACGGCATGCTTACTGCTTCTTAAATTAAGAGAAGGCAGCCTTATTATTTTTCCTGCTCAGCTTTTTTGCACTTCTTCTACATTTTAGGTCACCTGGACTTTGATCACAATGGGGGTGAAAGACCGCCCTCAGTGTTACTTTGATGTGGAGCTCAATCGTGAGCCAGGTAAGGGAATTTAAAATCAGTTTACAGCTATGGGAATTACTGAGACATGTAAGCAGCCTCAGATCACTTTCATAGCCGATTACTTTTAACTGACATCATAAATAAAGATGTTTGAACTGGATGTGTGTAGGTTGTTTTGTAGCCTTGGGGCTTTTGACTGATATTTATTTGGCTGTTCAAAATGAAAGTATAACACCCACTGGCACATTCGCTTGGCAGACTGGTTTTTGTTTCTCTACTGAATGGTTAAATTGAAGTCCAGCCCTAAAAAAGCTATAAGGATTATGAGCAGGAGCTGTCTGCAATAACTGATGTGAATGTAAAGGCGGCACAGACCAGTTTAGGAGCCTGTTGATAAATACATGTAATTGACTCATATTTGTACAGGGAGGGACAAAACAATGCTGGTAGCTGTAAAAGGGTTTCTGTAATGTGTGAGCTTCACCACAGGAATTTTGTAATTGTTGGTAGCCAATTAAAAGTGTACAGAAGTGCAGTGTAGTAACATTTTGGCTACTTGTAACTCTTAATTGCAAGGCTATTATTCTTTTCCCTATTGTGTATTGTATTTTCTAACACCAAGTTTATGCTGATCATGCTTCATATACTCTTTAAACATTTAGCTAATATTTTCTCTTTTGTGTTTTCTAGTTGGGCGCATAGTCTTTCAACTTTTTTTGGATATTTGTCCCAAGACATGCAAAAACTTTCTCTCTTTGTGCACTGGTGAGTAATGTTCAGTCAAGCACATGTTTTACTATAATGTTTTTCTTTTGCAACAGTCATCGCATTCTATAACCCAAATTGGCAAGAAACCTGTTTGACAGCATAACATGAAACTGAGGGGTGTACTACAAACTATGTTCGACAGGCTTTGTTTGCATCAGCTGGCTCGACAAAATCTAAAACCCCAATCAGAGATAATGGATATCAGGACAGTGCTTTTTAACTGTCTTTGTTAACCCAGGTTTTCTTTATCACTCTCTGTGCACATTCCCATAAAAGGGGACGTTTGATGCATCATTTGACTGTTCTTCTTTACAAATTAGGTAAAAGAGGAATACTGGTGGAAAACTGTTAATAGACTCTATGCACTCACATTGCCTACCGTTTATTTCTAACATGACAGCTGCACCGTACAGCAGCTTTAACTTGATACAGCATATTTAAACATTATGTTTAAGAATTGCATTTAGATCTGACATTGTCCCATTATGAAGGATATGTGAATATAATTTTTGGCCAAATCCAAGTGAAATACATTTTTATCTGTGATAAATACCAATAGGTGTTCTAGCTGCAATATGTGAAACAGACTTTGCGGCAAATCCGGACCAAGCATAAAAACATCATCCAAAGTGGTCTTTAGTTGCTGTGCCTTCATTAGTGTTTTAGTGTGTGGATTATATGCTGTGTAAAGTGGTAATATTACCTGAGGAAAATGGGTGCATGACAGATTCATGCAACTGATAACAAGTAGAATGTTGTGGCAAAAAAACAAAACAATGCGATGCACGCAGTTTGCTCTACTGTAATTGCACAGCTTCACCTAAATAGTGTTTTAGACGACTACCTGTAGTCTCGCACTGAAATCCCGTGGGAACTCCGTTCGTTGTTGCCAGAAAAAGGTAAATAGCAGTGTGCAGGTGAGAGGAGCGTAATGTGTGAAGAGTGATGATCGGAGCTCACAG
>JAPMOB010249116.1:1684-18351 GCA_029875015.1 Lepomis gibbosus
AAACATACCTGTTGCCTTCTGCTTATTGGTTTAAACAAATCGGTTCCGTACAAAAAATCCTAGTATTTTTTCTTACAAACTGGTGGTAAACAAAAATGATGAGCCTGTAGTGTCCATGCAGTATTTTGGCTAAATGCATACAGATTCCTTAATTTTAATGCAAATGACAAGGCTTTCTCCTTTACTGGTTTGCTTTGGATGCTGTCTGGAGTCTGTCTAGATTTATAACATCATTAACATTTGCCCTTAGTGTAGCACACAGACAAATCTGAGTGTTGCTCTGACACATTTATTTGCGGTTGTCTTGACCTGTGGCCATCTGTGCCTGCAGAGTCTACAGATTGAGAGTTGCTTGATCGTTAACTCTCTGCACTAGTCGCATGGCCAAATTCTTGCAGCAATCACACCATTAGCTTTGGACACCAGCAAGTATCAGGTGTGATAATTACCATCCCCCCAGGGGGAATGAAGGCGTTTCTAATTTGGAACTTTCCTATGTTTGGCGGGCCACATTTTCAGCAGCATCTCATTTGGCACAAACAATCGGTAGAGTATAATTAGTTTTGTGGAGTAGCATCATATTCAGAGTGCAGGCGAAACTGTGGAGAAGAGGTTTGTGATAACATTCATGAGAAGTATTATGATAAGAAATTCTCAGCCATCACGAATTGGGCTCTCCAGATTTCATTAACAATCATCAGCCACACAATGACCTGGCAGCTGCTGCTGTATTAGAGCTCACACAGTCTTTAAAACTCATCACAGTCTTCCCTTTGCTCTCACAGGAAAGGCAGACATAAAGAAGGTGTTAATGAGGTTACTCTTGATTTTTCTAGCTTCCAGCACATTACATCAAACAGGCTTTCCTTTGGCAAGTTCAGTTTGATTAATTAACATGGCCACTTAGAGAGGATTTGGTGGTTAATAGATGTTGTTTCAAACTGGTCACACGAAAGGTCACAACTTTGAAAGTTCAAGTTCTGGCCGCTGAATTGCAACCAAATTGTATCTTATTACAAAATAAGAATCAGATCTCATGCATTGATATATCAGAACTATTCTCCAACGTGGCCTGTACTGTAGATGTTCCTGCTGAGTTCACACCTCACGCATCCTGCATCCCCTCAACCCTCAAAAATACGTGCAGCTGTTCGTTACAGTATGTCCAGCTTCCCAGATGCTGAACATGATTTAGATTTTAACACATGATAGGAATTTCCATTTCCATTGTTAGTGCAGGGCAGAGTTTCTCTGTCTCTCTCTCTCAGTGAGTACCCCTCCTCTCTGAAGAGCTGCCAGAGAGGTGAGTCATCGCTTGTACTCCAATCAAACTCCTTTTTGCACACCGATCGACATCAGAGAAGTTTTTCTTTTTAGACAAAACACTTCTTTAATTTTTTTTTGTCAGCTTTGTTCTGCTGTTGTTTTGCAAGACGCAAGTGAATTACAACCTCACATTTAAACTGAGACAGACAGTGAGAGGCTGGGGAAAAGACACATCCATCCCCTCCCTTCCTAAGCTCTTTACGCCTCACTGTGAGAGTGGTTGGGCTGCTTCCAGGATGGCTTAAATAATGGCTTAGCCACTGTGGGATTTGGGGTTCTACACTGCATGTTTTGATTGTGGCTATTTTAATAGCTGAATAATGGCGCAAACTGTAGTTTAAGTCTCTTATTTATAAAGAAGCAGGACATCTCTAATGAGGACTAATGAGAGTAGACTTGTGGATCAACCCTGTCACATGAAAGAGATATAAAAAACAAAGAGAATCCAAAATAGATTTTTCAAGTCATGTGAACTGCATGGCAAAGAGAGCGACGTTCCAACAGGCTTGACCCAAAATGTTCAAGTATAGCAGCGTTGTTTTCACGGCTGAGGGAGGACGTCGTCAGTGCTCATAGATCACTCACTATAGAGAGCCCGGTGTCAAACAGAGGATCAGGTTTCAGGCCATGGGTAGTTACAGTGCATACTATACAACGTGAAACAAAAACTTGAGTACTCATGTGTAGCTGCCAAGGGTTTAGGGGAGGATCCTGTTTCCGGAAGTGCTTTAACCTCCATTATTTTTTCTATCTGTGCAGTATGGCTAATAGTTAGAAGCCAAATATCAAGCCAACTGTCTTACATTAATGATTTGTTGTTACTCACTTAGTGGCTTTGCGTGTAAAAAGTCAAATGGACATCCACACTAAGTTACATTTTTGTTTTAAAATGCAGACGTTTGCTCTGTTTGCACCTGCCATCCAAACTAATGCTGGTTCCACATGATTTTTAAATTCATATCATACTGATCGTGTGAGTTTGACTTCATTCGTCTGTAGTAGTGCTTTCTTCTTTTGTCGAATCTTCTGCAACTGCAGGGTACACAATCTGCTTCCTGTTTACACCGGCGTGTGGATGCAAAGTTTACTTGAATGGCACTAGATGGGTGTTTTCAGTCATTTTAATATAGACGGAGATCTGTTCTGATGCTCAGCTTAAACATTGGTGTGGACGTAGATCGTTTTTATTTTAAAACTCCATTTTAAAACAAAAACATAGCAGTGTGGATGTAGCCTTAGAGTACATGCTGGATTAGCTTTTTTTGTCAGTGGGAGGAGGAAGAAATGTTTTAACAAGAGACTCAGTTCAGACAAACATACTTGGGTCGGAGTCTTTAATTTTTCATCCAGACATACAAACGCACCACAAATTTTACAATGTTGTATAAACAGTTTGAGTGTCTCCCTGAAATGGTTCTATTTATCTCCCCGTTATACCTACACCATTAGTCAGGCCTCCTCAGCAGAACTCTGTGACTCACTGCTTTCATGACTTTACTTCACTTTTCTACTTTTCCCTGCTGCTATTGTCATGTGCATAGAAATGTTGTTTTTAGGAAATAACTAGCATGTGTTTTATCAGTACAGCAGACGTGTTCTGTACTCATTACACCTGGCTGATGAGTATAGCTTTGCAAATTGTAAATTTTTAAAAATCTAATCATGCACTCACAAACTCATGAACCTATTCATCAGCCTGTTGTTTTGTCAAAATGGATTTTCTTTATTTTTTCCTTCATTTTTAGATTCCCAATAGAAACCTGCAGGAGCCTGTTACTCCACGCTGTGTGCTCTGAAGTTCACTGAGCAGCACAGATTAGAGCTTGGTGTGTTGATGTTGGCTTACTGAGTGAATCAGGAACTGTGAGTGGCTGTAGAGACCCTGCAGGTTCGTCCCCAGGCAAACCTCAAGTCTCAGGAGTACATTTCGTATTGCTGACAACAGCCAGTTTCATCTGTGGCTTTCATGGCACTAAGAAAGGAATATTGCTGATGTTCCTTTTGATTTTATGTTGTTTTTTACATGTAAAAAGAAAAATATCTGATTTTATTTTCCAGATATCTCACAATTGCATGTTGGACTTGTGTCCCCTTCAGAGAAGGTATTATTTATATTAAGTCATAAATCAATGTGCATCAAGCTGCCACATACTGTAATTTGGACAGCAGCTGTTGGGAAAGTTCACCGGTTATTTTTGACCTGTTGTTTTCAACACCGGACAGTGTTTTCTAAAATGGTGTTAATAATTGTAACGTCATCAGCATACGCTCACTGTGATTATGTGTGTTCAAGAATATATATATAATATTTACCTACTTTAAATTCATGTCAGTGAAGGCATATCTGTTAGCTTCCCCGTTCTTGGTCCCTCTGTAAATTGCAGATGAATGCAGTAACGTTGCTATGCTTTGCAGCAGCTCCAGGCAGTTTCTGTGCCTCCTAGCAGGAAGGAAAATTTCTAATGAGCTATACCGGCAACTGCTGTACCAGGAACTTTCCTGTGCTCTAGAACATCTGTTATTGTGTATAACATGTTCTTTAAATGTATACAGCTCATCTCATCAGGTGCAGTTGCTGCTGCAGCCCGGACTCCTATCCTGTGCTGTTTTATATTTTTTTTTAACATTTCTTGGTTTAAAAACACACATTTTTAATTAATAGAGTATGGGTGTGTATGTTGGCACAATGATAACCACTGCAAAACTTTAACTGGCACTTTTTATCCTGGCCCTGAGGAGACTCCTTCAAAGGAGGTGGAAGGAGAGGAAACCGTCAGTCTCCGACTGACAGGCAACAGGCAATGTGAAGTCACTAAATAAGAAAATGGACGATATGTGGATCGACGCTAGAGCCTGTTATGAATAACATTACTCATCTATTATGGTGCTTCCTGAGTTGTGGCTCCCCCAGGATATTCCCGCTTCTTTATGTCATCTCAAGGCTTTTTCTCTCATTCGCTCGGACAGGATTGAAACGGCAAAGTCAGTAAAGGCAACATTGGGGGCATCTGTGTGTTTATCATTGATAAATGGTGCAGACAATTACAAGACTGTTTGCATCCCCAACGTTTAAGACCCCTGTAACTACTGAAGAGAGAGGGCAATGCTAAAAGTGCACCTTCTCAAATCACGCAATGTGTTCACGAGTAATTATTACACAACATCAAGGCCCCGATTTACATTCTAGTGACTAGGTGACTCTAATCATTGCAAACTTGAACTGTCACTTTTATTTTACAGATATTACATATTCATATTACACCTGCTCCTATAAAAGTCTTGTCCAAATGTAAACAATGATTTTAGGCCTGTTACACTGACATCATGGATGTGTTGAGAGAATTTAGCGTTGTTGCTTAGGAAAAAGTTAAATGTATTATTAAACCCCTTTCAGTTTTCTTACAAGCAGGAGTGCGGCACAGATGATGCTATTAATAGCATCAAACACCTGGAAGACCCCAGAGCTTATGTACACTATTATCTGTTAATATGATGCAGTTGCACATGTTGATTCAGAAATTGGATCAGATGGGTGTTAATCCTTTTATTTTAAGATGGTATTTTTCTTTTCTAACCAATCGTACCCAGCAAAGTTGCAAATGTGTAACACTAACCACCTTGTGTTGAATGTGAAGAAGACTGAGGAGATGGTGTTTGACCCTGGGGGAGTGGGTGCTCTTAGGCTGGTGGTTATCAACAATAAATCTATCACTCAGGTCTGCTCTTATAGGCACCTCAGGCACCTTCATAGTCTGCTCTGGACAGTGGATGTATTTTTTTTTACATAGACTTGGGGTCTATGTAGCAGAAGATCATGTTACTGTTTTACCATGCAGTCTTGGAGTGTATTATAAGATTCTGTATGTGATGTGAACAGCCTGGTCTGGCAATGAAAATTATGGGACTTAAAAAATGTGTCCCTTCAAACAATCTATGATCAGACAGGCACAGAAAATAGTGTCTGATCCAACTTACATTCTCCACCCACAGTTCCAACTCTTACCCTCTGGGAGAAGACTAGGGTTCCTCAGAAGACTGAACCGTTACAAACATTCATTCCGGCCTATGTCCCTAAACATTCTCAACACAAACAGGTGATGTAGTGTGTTGTGGGTTGTGCAATATGTTGCCATTGTTAGTTGTGTCTGTGCAAACTTTTACATGAAAACCGTAGTTTGTTGAAGAAACTATGCAGTATGTATGATTTTATCTTCTGTAGAAATGAATAAATTCCCCTACCTGTAACCACAGACTGTATAAAATGTAGTGGTCGAAGTCACCGTGATGTCACACATTGGTTTGTGCACGGCCGTTTTAAAGCATCGAGTGTGGCAGTTTGGCTGCCGCCATGTTGATTTTTTTGCAACCAGGCAAGAATGGACAAGAATTTGGTGCTAGCAAGCTTGGTTAGCTTGGTGTAATTCATGCTAACTGTGATTTTTAACTGGGATGCTAATTTTGGCTCGCTAAACAGACTTAAAACAAAACATACTTACTGGAAAAATCAACATCTGACTCCTAATAAGGTTGTTCAACGGCGCTGCTTAAATTTACACAGTGCAGTGGATTTGACTCTGGTCTGAATGACTGGTCACCATGGTAAGGACTGGTCAATCACAAGGTAGTCCCACCCTAAAGCAAATGCTGCTTTAATGTCTATTTTCCTCTAAACTGGAACATAATTATTAAATGAATGTCCTGCTGTTCTGAAGAAGATTTGAAACTATCGCATGAGACCACAAACTCATTAGGAAAGTGTTTGAGGTAATTAATCAGGTGAGAAGTAGCGTAATTTTATTATTTCTAATGGAACCGGACTTCTTTTTGAAACCAGAGGAGTCGCCCCCTGCTGGCTATTAGAAAGAACGCAGGTTTAAGTTACTTCTACATTGACTTAAGTCGTGACAGCCGGAAGGTTGCCGCTTGCTTGTAACACACAGCTCATTCAGGCAAAATGGCTGCCCTTTAGCTGCTGTTTGCATCACAATTTGTACTCCTGTGAGTCCTATCTCATTTAAATCTGAACATACACCTATTTTAAATAAATGTTTTCAAACATATTTTTACTACTGTTTTTGCAAAGCAGGAAAAATACAAAAAAACAGACAACAAAACCAAAGGAGACGAAACAAAATAAAACAACATAACAGTGAGAGTCCGGGGAACCTGTAGTGCACAGCCATCCTTTCCATCCTGGAAAGCCTGATTAGTGGCTCCCAGGTATTCAAAGAAGGGGTCCCAGAGCTGCCAAAAAAAAGGGTTTATCCTTTAAGGCTGTGGAGAAAGCACCGAAGGGGATGACACAATATGTAGCAAATGATTTAGTAGAAGCTTTATCGATGATCCACATGAATAGGATACATTTCCGAGCAGAGTGCAACAGAATATGCAAGGACAAAAATCAGCAGGTAACTCGTGATTTAGTCCCAGCAGGCAAGTCCTTGCACCAAGATGCAATGGGTGCTTAAAAATTTTACAAGCTGTTGAACAATTGTAGTCCAAAAAATAAACGAACAGCAGATTGACATTTAGTACAAAGATCTGATAGATCTGGCTTCATTCCGTGTCTGACTTCAGGAGTAATATTAAGCCTGTGTACAATCTTAAATTGCTTCTCCCTGGCTTAAATGTTAGGATACTAGAAAGCTGGCATCACAAGGCATTCTATTCAGTGCCCGGATCAGATTCCCACTTGCATTCAATTCAATGTAACTTACACTTTCTGAGGATATCATTTTTGCTATTATTCATACACCCAATACCCAGATGATCATCACCCAAAGATCCCATATTATGAGAACTGAAATTCCAAAACTTTATCAGACTAGATACTTTGCCAGCAACCATTTATTGCACCACGATGGAGTCAAGTGATGTATGTATGACGAGACGAGATACGAGACAATCTTCACCTGAAAAATGCTAGCATTGGGAACATTGATATAACGCCAGGGAGAGTGTGAGTAAATAATGTAGCCGGAAGCTCTTTATTATACTGGATTTAACACATGTCTAGGGTGAATGATGACAGGTTCCTTGAGTCAGTAGACATGGATATTTATTTTTGGGATTAGTGTCCAGTGAAACCAGCAGGTGAAACAGCGAAAATCACTTCCGGTCTCTTACCCTCAAACATAAGCACTATTAAATTTTTAAAAATAGTAAGATTTGCATGTGGTCAAAGTTCACCAAAGATGAACTTGATGAACATGAACTTGCACACAAACATACTTTACTTCCACTAGTGAATCCACTGAAAATTGATTTTGGTCTAAACTTTTGCTGTTGTAAATGTGTTATCAAACCTGCTTATGGATTCAATGCATTTTCTTCAGTTGATATGTAAATAAATCAAATCATTGGATTGTTGTAGTATCGATGCAGGTCAGAGGCTTTTATTAGAAAATGTCTCTTAAATTTTAAACAAAATATTCTTTTATTAGTAAAGGTCTCTTAAATTTAAAACAAGATATTCTTTCCAAGCGATACCTCATCATCACAAGAAATGAACGGTGTCTGTCAGACACGTTTATGTTATGTACGCATACATTTAAAGTCATTCAGCTGCCTAACTGTGTTAAATTGTCTGTATATTCTACTGGTGGTTCTCTGTTGGGGCGGATGCATCCGGATTTGGAGATGATGATGTTATTACTGAATATCAGGTCTCTCTATCCCTTTGGAACCAACATAATGTTGGTAGGGATCCCTAATGATGTTGAAGCAGCTGCACTGGAAGCCTGGAAGACAAAGGAATAATCTGCTTTTATTGACAAGATGAGAGAGAAATCCCTTAAAACCACCAGTTTTACTCTTGAGTGTTAAAGTTGCAGGCAAAAAAGAAAAGCCACTTATGATGTACTGTCTGCACAGTGTACTCATCCCAGGGAATATTTCTGAATGAAACAGTACAAGCCTGAACATGACATTCAATATGTCTATGTGGTTTTCAGGGATTCCCAAAAGAATTGTTCAGTTTAAGTCGATTTGAATCAAATTTGAGTTTCTGAAATTACTATTCTTTTTATTTAGTATGTACTCCCTTTTTACAATGTAACCAATGTGCAATTCAATGCGGAATAAATTAAATATCATCTATTTATGTGCCTGTTGCTTCAGGTACCAGTGAACTGAAATAGCTGAAAAATGATCTAGCAGGTGCAGCTGGTGTAAGCAGTAGTAGGTTTTCAAACTGGGGGGCGTGTGGAGAGATGTGAAACACAGACAATGGGTGAAGTGAAAAGGACAGGTGCATGCTAGTGTTTTAAAAACAACGGCAAGTTAGTCATTGTAGTTTAGCCCACAGATTTGGCCCGGTACGGTCAGCTGGTGGAGCTGCAGTAGTTGCTGTGACACAGAGCTCATGGAGGCAAATAAGGTACTTTGAAACCATTAGCACCTAATTGCTGCAATTTGTGTCAAAAATATAATTTCTCCTTGAAGTCATTAACTCAGTCAAATCTGAGCACACAGACATGATACTATATTTCAGTTTGACTTACTGTATGATGGGTGGATAGGCCACTGCATGGCCATGTTATACCTCCTTTTTACATCCTCAAAGCATTATAGGAACTGTAGTTCCAAAACTCAGAGCACGATTATCCAACAAATTGAATCAAGTACTGACGCTCTAAAAGTTACATCGAAATGAGAATAATCACAATTTTGTTGACCACAGTTCAAGGCATTTTCTCAAGAAGTTTTATAGGTATGATCAATGTAAGATTCACTTGCTAAACTAGATAGCTATCCCTAAATATGGATCTGGCTCGGGATTTGTTAATTCACTTGAGGCGGTAAACACTGTCTGGCTAAGTTTTAAACCTTTGATTCTCATGATGGGTAGACTTTATCTTTGTTTGAACAAAATTACTTGCAAGGCATCTGTCACAGGAGTAGCTTATGGTCCTAACAGTCACTGGCTACTAGACTCGCTCTCTGACTACAGACATGGAATCTGGGAAATGTAGTTCAACACTGCAAAAAGTGAGCTCTCAAAAACAAGGGAAATAAGCATTAAAATGGGTAAAATATTACTTAAAATAAGAAAAATTATCTGCCAACAGAAGAAGAATATTTCACTTGCTACTTAAAAACTTGAAACAAGTGAAATTCTCTAACATAAAAGTCGAAGAAATATCTTAGACAAAAAATCTATTTTGCCCTTTTGCCTTCAATTAAGATAATTAATCTTACTTGATTTTAGTTTTTGCAGTGAATAGCACGCAAAGGTATCATGATGAAGCTAACCATTAATTTTCCACTTAGTTTAGTCTATGCAACAGTTCAGATCACCAAGCATGGTGCATAGGTGGGACATATTCAAAACCTTAAAAAAGGGTTGTGTTTATGTGTGAATTATTTAAAAAGTAGGGTCAGCTGTAGTATACATTTTCAATTATATAATATTTTCACAAATAATTTATTGTGGCTTTGGCCCAAGATCTGCATCCAGGTCCAGTGTCAGTCTTTGCAAACCCATTCAGTAGCAGATCCATGTGTTTGAAGGTTTGTACGATAATACCATGAGGGAGAAAAGTTATCCCAGTGATTTTATTGTTCCTCGTAATAGTTGCCAGGTAAATGTCAGGAAACACAAGCCTTCTCATTACAAAGTCAGCTGCCAGGAATATGTGATTGCATATATTTGATTGGCTAACACAATCAGACGATGTGATATTTTCTCTGGCAAATGGCCCTTTCTTTTTTCTTTTTTAAAACAGTAACATAACACCAGGCTGGAAGGCAGAGTTTCACTGTCTTTGGTTAGAAGATTTAAGCCTGTTTTTCTTCTGTTTCATAGGTGAAACAGGCCCGAGTACACTTCATTGTACAGTACATCACTGCAGCAAAGTGAGAAGTAGATTTCCAGTGGGTGTTAAGTTGCTGTTTAAAGAAAGACTTGTGGGGCTTAATTTAAGAGAGAATCATCCACTGGGGTTTGTGGTTTGTTCTTGGAAGGAAAGCAAACCCACTGTATAATCTCCAGCGTGATTTGTTTAATTTTATTATTTCTATCATGTTATTTCTATATTTGGTAGCATATGGTTTTGATAGACATTCACGCCCTATACATGTTCTTGCTAAACTTCTTAGCTTTTTTGTTTTTTTGTTGTGTTTTTTTGAATACTTTTTTAATATTAGTATTTAGTATTGCCAGAAGTAGAAGTACAGCACATGAGCCAATATAGTCATAAAACCTATGCAAAAAAGACACGAAGCTGCTTTGGCTTTCTTCTTATGAGCCAACAACCCTACTGTTCAAGCTGGTCTTTCAGTCACTCTACCCGTACTGATCAGTTTAATGTCCTTGATAAACCAGTCCAGAGGGTGAAAAAAAAACTCTGGCAGGGTCACTGATCCTGCAGCTTGCAGACTGACACATTGAACCGATACAGCTCTGTGTCCTTCAGTTTCTCCTCAGTCATGAATCACTAGATTGACAAAACAGCGGGCATGATCAGAATGACACATGATGAGCTAATTTCTTACCACACACACGTCTGAGGATTGTATAATATTTATCATCGTGCTGCTGCTGTAGCTGCTGTCGTCAGTGACTGCAGCCCATTATGCAATCTGATTGTTATCAGATTGCATATTAAACCTGAGGACTAGAACTCTACAAAGACTGGACAAACCACAATTTTTTCCCCCACAAACAGACTTTCTACGCTGACAGTCAGGAAGATGTGTAAACCAACTTTGTGTGGTCAGTCGTCACGCCTAAATCATGTTTATAATCAACAGTCGTAATGTGTGTTTCTGCCTTTAGCAAACAGTTGCCTACTTACAAATCTAGCCAGTTTCCAGCCAGCAGGGCACACTTCTCCATTTGTCAGTGTGCTGGAAGGCCTGGACCAGCCACAGAGTCTCATCCGCAGAGCTCCCCACAGGCAAGTCATTGATGGCGATCTGCCTCAAGATGCCCTTGGAGTAGTCATTAGTTCAAATAAAAGTATTGATTAGTGTGGCTTTAATATTGTGCCTCCTGCAATTTAAAATAGCCACTATGTTGATACACAAAAGAGCCACTGATAAATTGTTTACTTGAATAGGCACAGACTAATAATTTTGATTAACTCAAATCTTGCAATATAATCATGATTTTCAGATTTAAAAAATCTAATAGTACAGCTTTAAACTTCATGATCCCCATTAGTATTTTGCACAAAGCTTATCGTATTTGTTTATGTCATGGAAATTTCTGTCTGTGATAAGTTAAGAACGTATTTCTTCATCAAATTCGGTTATTTTTCTGTTGTTTTTTTTAATGATGACCCATATGTTAATATTGCACAACAGTGCACATGATGATGTTGATTATTAAAACAAAGTGGTTATCAAAATGAGCTGCTCTTCCCTTAATGGTTAATGTTCTGATTTTAACCCTGACACTTCCCTCCTTCTTCTTCCCTGCCTGTGACCTTGTCAAATTCACCTGAGTGAAACAGAACACATAAAAACTGAGATTTGGACTGTTTGATGATGATAATAATTTCTTGTACGGGCAGATGAGGCTGTAGACTTATGAAACACATGCTGGGTAGGTTATATTAAGATTATGCTTGAGGAGGGTGCCAGGCTTCAGGAGCACCATCCAAGACCCCATTAGTATGCGTGTTCTGTTTTTGCCTGTCGCCACAAGCATGGGGCTCATGCAGACACAGCCAGTGAATAACTCTGGGCTGAACAGGGACATAGGCCAATCTGTAATTTTTAAAAACCATAGAAGTTGCAGTTAGAGCCTATAGATTGCATGTATAATTGAACAGTTAGACTAATTGATGCTAAAAGCATTTTTTTTGTTAGTAGATCGTAATTGAAATTTTAGGCCTGTTTGGTGCTGTGTTTAGAAAAAAGCCTAAGGCTTAACAGACTTTGCGTGCCTTTTTTGTGATTGTTGCGGCCTAAGATGCCTGATTTTGCGGCAGCTTCTCTAAAATAATTGCAATGAAAGTTGTGATGTTTTGCGGTGTTTATTTGTGCTAAAATTGTGAAAACTGCATAGGTAATGTGATATTTTTACCTTTAGAATTATAGTTGTATCATTAAATAGTCCCTCCAGGATTTTGCGGGCCTAACCCAAACCCTAACCATGCATATTCAAACCAGCTTACCTTGATTCTTGCAGTTGACAGCAGCCTGTGTCACAGTGATTTGTCTTGTCTGACCACATATGTTTTGCGGTGGCCAAGTGTTTTTCCATAGAAGATTTCCTTATGTTCAAACACAATACTGCATGTCTTCCAAAACATTTAATCCCTGCTTTGGTAAAGAAGATCTAAATACTGTTTTTCACAGTCTTTTGCCTAGACTTTTGTAGGCAAACATGATATGCTGCCATCTTACATGTCTGCTGCAACTTGTAAACAAGGAAGTATGCTGGCTGATGCATGACAACGTTTTGCGGGATTTGGTGAACTTGTGTTAATAGTTTGTGATCGCGACATCGCAAAGTCATGGATCGACTGTTTAACAATGTCTAAGTTTCACACTTAATACCAGCAGGATTTAACCAAACAAAAATTATGCTGAATGCTGCACCATTAGTGTTTATTTGGAGTCTGTTTTATTGTCCATTACTGTCCATATTCTGTTGCTTTTTTGATCTCCAACTACTGAGGAAAGTTCACATCATACAAAGTAACATGATCCATTATTAATACCATTATTAATATAAAAATATTGATAAGTGCAGCTTTAAGATTGTGCTGTCGTAGTTCAAAATAGCGACGACATCCTAATCAGCAAAGATTTCTGACAAGCATCAACTGAAATCTAGCGATTTAATCAATTATTATTTTAGCCATAATTCTGTAGCCCTATGTCAGGCCTGACAAAAGCCCTGTGTGTATTCTAAAGTGCTCCAAATAGACAGTGGAGGTCCTCAAAGTAGCAAAAGGTCATAATGTGGTCATCATCCATCATGGTCCTTACACAAAATAATACTCTTTCCCCGTCAGTATGGTAACAATAACATAAACAGCTTGAGATTGTAGAACTGAAGTTGCATCATGTGTCACAGATATCCTGTCAGCTGCCAAGGAGCAAGAGTTCAACAGTAATGACACTATAAATGCCTCAAATGTTTATTCAGTGTCCGTGTTTGTCAGGGCTGCAGTCGATCAGGTTTATAGTTGTCGTAAAAATGCTAATTTGCTCTCATCACCCTGGGTGGAGGATAAACTGTGCAGGAGCACTGTAAACAAAGTCTAGTTACTGAGGACAGTCATGAAGACCAAGGTCTCTCACAATTCTAGGAAACATGTAATTAAATAATTTAGTGTTAACGTTCATGTGTGTGATAGGTGTACCTTTGCAGGGTGATTCACAGCCAATCAAAAAGTAGCAAAATAATGTAGAGATTTGGTAATTACAGAATTCAGTCCTGCGATTTAAAGATTGTACAAGGCTGCACTGCAGGTTTTCATGGCAGAAAACATACTTTCTGACTAAGGTATTGAGGAAATTCTGAGCTGAACACCACTCTGCCACACTTCTTTTTAAAAATGTGTTTCAAGTTCTGCAAAAGAAATCTGATGAACATGAATGTCCACTTGTATTGCAATTCATATTACAGCCTATAATTGCCCTATTCATCTTATGAATGGCACATTCATTTTTTTTTTCTCCTCTATTGTGCAGTTCTGTATTTCTGTGTGTGCCATTATGTCTTAGGCCTCTTATTAGTCAATGTGGGATTTGCGGACAGACAGATGGAATGGCTGGAATTCACCAGGATAGTCCTTAGGTCATTTTATTTTGGAAAGCAACACTTATTTTGGGAAGCTGCTTTGGTCACCCATGAGGAACTCCAGGTCAGGGACTTAAGCTCCTATTAACATGTAAGCAGTGTTGGAATAAGTACTCAGATACTGTATTTTATGTGAGTAAAAGTACAGTTTCTTTGCAACTTTTGACCTGCTCGCCCCCCTCCGACACACCTGTCTCATGTTATAGATGTGCGGGGTAATTTTCTGTTCTGAACTTAAGTAAAAATTAACAATCCCATATTGTATAAACACTCTCTCTGTTACAAATAAAATTCCTGCATTAACAATTTTACTTAAGTAAAAGTATTAGCATGAAAATATACATAAAGTACAAAAAGTACCATAATACATATTATTTATTGCACATGCATACACACATGCTTGTTAATTTCATCATGGGATGAATATAGTCTTATTTTAACCTATAATACTTGAATTGTTCATTAGATGTTGTATTATTAATCTAAATCAGCACAGTAACTAAAATTATCAAAATATATGTATGTGAAATAAAAAGTGAAATATTTCCCTCTAAAATATACTGGAGTCGAAGTATAACGTAGGATTAAATGGAAATACTTGTGAAATACAAGTACCTCAAAAAGTACAGTACTTGAATACCACTGCATTTAAGTTGAACTGTTGCACGCAGATAAAGTACAAGATGCATGAACGGGATGTGACATGTAGGAAAAAGGAGCACAGACTGTACGCTTTTAGTTGAACAAAAACAGTCTGTTGACTGCACACACAAATTTCTGGCATCCCACCAATGAGAGCTTTGATCCCACAGTGGCCGCATGCTTTGAAGGAATATGTAACAAACTGACCCCTGGTTCTGCTGAATCCTGTTTTTAGATACTGTAACACCTCACAGAGCAACACAAATTCCCTCTGCAGAATTTGTAAAACATGTTTCTACCTTACCTGAATGTCAATGAGCTCTCCTCAGACACAATTTTTGTAATTGGACCACTACCGGACGGTTTATTAACTTAATGTGCCTAACACACTATTGAAGATGTTTATTGCTTTCTTATACAACTAACATTCTATTATTGATTGAACATTGTTGCATTGTAAAAATACAGAATTTGCTTCTATGTCAATGCTGTCTCTTTGCCCAACTACAAAAGAAGGGGAAAAAAACATTTTAATAGGAAATATAAGTGAGATTGACACTGTTTTGAGCTCGCTTCTCTAAAAGTGATTTTCTATCCAAGTAAAATAAGCCATTTCTTTGGCAGGTTATTCACACTGCTCGATGGTGAGTCACGCTCCAGGAAGAGTGGGGGAGCACGAGTGGGTTCTCTGATGTTTGCAGGTTGACTTCTAAATGCTTGAGACCTGCTGGTGCTCTCTGCAGGGCTGTGACATACTGTGTGTCGTAGACAGGATCATTGGTGATGTTATAATCTGTTGTGAAAGGGGACCTAAAAGAATTCTAGTTGTCCTTTCTTAACATATCATAACATATTTTTACATCTATGGTTGGAGATTTCTGAGAAAAAGTAGTAGATTTATTTTCAGTCTCATTTCTCTAGTTTTTGTGATTGTGACAATTGTGTTCCTGATAAGTTGTTTACTCTTTCTTGTGTTGTTACTTGCTTTGACAGACTTGAAAATTGACCTGAAAATTATGCTGGAACTGCTCTGACAAACTTGAGACATAACTTAGACTTGTTTTAGATGAAAAAAATAAGTGCTTTAGACTTGCTCTGATAGTCTTAAGACTAGATGACTTGATTTGAACTTGTCTCAAATACTTTGTGACTTGACTTGAGACTTGCTCTGACAAACTTAAAATGTTATTTGGACTTGTTTCCAGACATGGGCACAGATACATCTAAAATATCTTGGAGGTGAGAGAGAGGGGTGGATGCTGGCTGGTTTCTAGCTAGTAAGTACATTTGTCAGTTTCAAGAGCACATGTGTTTGCTGATTGCTCTTTTCCTCCATAGTATTTTAGTGTCATTCAATAAGCTTGCCTTAGCGTGCAGCGCCTAATCATATTTTGATTAGATACCTTTATCTTAGGGGAAATTTGCACAAAATACCAAAGCAGTTTTTTTTTTCTCAAGCTAGTGTTCACAAAGAACACACGGTAGTGCTGCTTTAATCTTGAGAAGCTGCAGTCTCTATTCATTCAACTTATACTGTAAATTTCCAGCTAAACTGAGGCTTATTGACGACCCCTTTCTCGCTCTCTCGCCTGTCACTCACTGGTCTTGTGCAGAATTTTGCTTGCTGCCAACAGCTGCATGCATGTCGCAGTTCTTCGTAGGTCTATTTCAAGTAGTCGGCTATTTAAATCAATAATATATATATATATATATATATATATAGAATTGAACGCTTTTATTGTCGCTCATGCACAAGTACAAAGCGAAATTGCCTTTTGACTGAGAAAGCCTCCGGGCCGCAGCTATTTAAGCGCAGCCACACGCTCTTCCGAAAAGATTAATGCAGACAGCAACATACATATACCAACATCATAATGCACAAGACAACACACAGTACATGAGGTCACATGGTGGAATTTTTTGAGGGGATAATCAGGGA
>JAPMOB010249120.1:0-18434 GCA_029875015.1 Lepomis gibbosus
GAAGAACCCGGTGCTTTATCAAAACTTAACACTGTTGTTTAGATTTTTTTCCAGAATTCTCAAATACTCTTCTAACCATCTGGATGAACAAATATTGCATCTGCTGCACAATGAAAAAAAAATTATACTCATTTCCCTAGTTGCCTAATCCAAACAAAGATGCTAAATTGGAAAATATACATATCCTTGCTCAGTATGCACAACATAAAACCAACTTTTTCCAACATTTATATTTTTATTTAGGGATGTTACATTCAATTTTGTTTCATATGAAGCAGAATTTTAAAATAGGGAAATAATATTTTAGTATGTTCTTGTTATTTATAAAAAGAGCGAGGGCACGCATCATTTCCAGCCACCAGAAAATAAACTGAGAGGTCTAGAATCAGAGAGCTACTCCTGTCCCTCTACGCACCTAATGCTGATGTCCATCTCATAGGTTTTATGGTTTACCTCAAACAAACCAACATGTTTTCTATTTTCTAAGATACTGTGTTCCAGTGGCTATAAAGCTTTTGTTTTCTGTAATGTGGTATTTGTGACAGGACAAGGTAACATGTTTTTCAGTGTATTGTTCACATCCATGATACTGTGTTTCATTATTTCAATCCATCTAATCTGCTTTTGAACACTATTTCTTTACATTCTGATGTTTTAGTCATGTAGAGTTCCTGGATAGAAGTAGGGAATGAGTGAAGCCTTGAAATTCCAATTCAGCACTTCCAGTGCAAAATCTGAAATTATTTCATAAACTGTTGTGACTGAGCACATACAGACAAAAGTGGACCCACCAACATGGTACCTTGTTTTGCATCCTGTAGCTGCATGGGAAAAAAAATATTGTTATTTCTAGATATTGAAGTTAAGTGTTAATTTTCCAGTAAACATGCATTTCAAGGGTAGGGCAACTTAAAGCAGATGACACTCCTTAGTATTACGTTGACAACTTAGAATAAAATTGCACGAACAGATTTGTTTTCACATCAGAAGACATGGGGACAGTACAACTTTTGCCAAGTAGGCAAGTGGTCCAGATGGAGAGGCATTACCAGATGGTGGATGCTAGTGGAGAGGAACGGGCAGGCTATATGTCAAAAATGGGGAGGGAGGCTTTCTGTTTGGAGCTAGTCTTCCACCAGAGGTTGAACCAAAGAGCTGCAGAATATTTACTGACCACTATGACTTTTATTTATTTTTTATATTTTGGTGGGTTGTTTGTTTGGGTAAGACACCCTTTTATTAAAAATCTTTTTTCCTTTAAACCATTAACTTCAAGGACCCTGGGTAAGTCAGAGAATAGCAGTGAATGAGCTACTGCAGATGCTACAGATTTTATGTGACAGTTGGACTGACTTATTCCTCATGTGGGAGTTGATCTGCATTCCTACGGTTAAAAAACAGGTGACATGCTCACAAAAATGGCATTGAAGTGCTGAAGACCTCTATGGTCTCTTCCATGACTTTGTCTGGGAGACATACTTCCACACTGTCCCATGGTGATCGATAAATTGATTCATTGCTAGTGAATATTAGTCAGATGTGAACCAGCCTGGGTTTATAATTGTAAGTTGCTATAGGTAACCCAGAATTTGTATGTTTAAGTTCATCTTAAGATCATCAAATAGCTGCCAACCAAACAAGGTAGAGCAGCGAGGAATCCTGTGTTTTAATATTCCATTTGGAGTTGTTTGTCAGTGTTATTAGGTGAGGTCTGTGTGGGGCCATTTCAGTGGGAGATGTCACTTGATTAGAACCATTCATCAAGTCTGTGTGGAGTGGATGGGGGTGATTACCAAAGTGGGCAATGTCTTTTGTCTCAACACTTAATCTTCACATTTGACAGGCCTCATTTATAAAACTGTGGATGGCATTCACGTCAAAAGGAAGAAACACAAAAAGTGCTTACGTAAAAAATTGTAACACATGCGCGTCCCATGCCGATTTTTTACACATCAGTCAACTTGAAATTTGGCGCATGTGAGCAAGCTTCTTGTCGCACCTTTTTAACGGCCAACGTTGCCTATAAGTAGTTAAAGGTAGGCCACTAAAAGTACATAATGACTGCATGAAGATAATGAGGGCAAATTCTGACAGAAAGCCACTGTGAAATTGAAGTTCTTGTTGGGGAGATTGAAGCAAGAGAGAAGATATTGTTTGGTGGACAAAAGGTACAGACAAAGCAGAGGAAACGTAAGACATCAGATATCTAATTTTTTTCTTAAAACAAATCATTAAAATAAAATAAACTTAAATCATTATTCGTTTTTTTATTGTGCAATTCAGGGAATATCAATTTTGTTTGTTTACTTTTATATGTTTAACATAAACACTCATAATATTAAATGATCCTCAGAGGTAATATTTCAATTTATTTTGCACAGCGATATCCATTTCACACCATTTCATCCTTTTGCCATCTTAGTCGCAGTTACTCATTTCTCTAGTTTATGTGCGTACGCTTCCGCCAACGTTACTGTGGAGGAACTCACATTCTCCACAAGCCTCACTTATTCTGTGCAAAACTGTCCAAATGAGTCATTTAGCAGTGAATTGGAGTCATTTTGGAGTCCGTGAAAAATATTTAAACTAATTTCTTGTTAGGCACCAAAGCAATTATTCTTGCATTGTCGCTTTAGTTTCAGCACTTTGCGTTTTCTCGCAGGACTAGTGCAGCTAGAGATTAACTAAAACATGCAGAATATATTAATTCTAGACCTCTATCATTCCATTTCCATCCATCCCTCTGAGGATGCTCTTAGCTAATTTGCCCTTGAAGCTACATTTTCCTTGTTAAGACTGGAGGGCTTTTCTTTCATCTCAGCCTTGCCCGTACTACACATTGAGTATGTCTGTATGTGCAGCAAAAGGCCAAATGGAGCTCTGCATGGAGAGAAAACTGGAAATGCTGTTATATTCTTAGGCAGGAAAGCATTATTCTGTGTCCCACGGACTGGCTGTTATGTTTGACTAACATCTGCCATCAGGCACAGCAACATGGAAGAAATTCTGCTTCAATTTTGCAGCAAATGCCACAGGTTACTCTAAGAAGTATGCATCCAGAAATTGCGGGGTTACCTTTCACTCCTCGCTTGTCAGCAGGGTTATTCAAAGTACTGCAATGCTGAAATCTGTCAAAAAACGAATCTAAAGTAAAGTCATGAGTTCTTGAATAAATAAAAAGTAAATAAAGTAAAGTAAAAACTGAATCTTTGAAGGTATTTTATTATTGCACAAACCCTATTTAAATGTCACACTAAGAGACCTGGCACTTAATGACAGATAATGTTCTATTTGTATCTTTGCTGAACTCTGTCCTTTACTGCTTTATCTTTGAAGGTTAAGTCTTTTATATTATAATTATACATTGCATGAAAAGAGGTTCTCTGTGTCTTCCAGCAAAGTGCAGCTGAATCAGTTGCTTGTCGACATCAGGTGGAAAAAGGACTAAAGCACAATGATTGATATACAGCCTTTAACAGTACAAATAAATTAACATTTCAAACCTTTTGACTCTGGGGAAGACACAATCACTACATAAGTCAAATACGCAAAGGAGGTCACAGTAGTTTTTAGCCTGTAGCCTGGGAGCAAAAACACAGGGTAATNGCACGTCATAGATAGAGCAAAGTCCATAACCACTCCCTGCTGCTTGTAAAGCTTACGGCTGCGGGTCCACGGTGGGTAAAGGCAAACCAGATGAGCAGACGACTTTTTGATTGACTCAGAACTTTTCTTAACTGGAGGTGCCTGGGCAGTAAAATGGCATTGTTTGGAGAGATTCTAAAGTGTAAATCAAATTTAAAAGTGACAGGGCACGTGGGGCCCCTCCCTGCCCTCAGTGTAAATTACCTCCTTGCTTTCTGTCATCAATTAACACCATTGCAACAGTGATTTAATAGCGTGTGAACAAAAAATGTAATATAGCAACAAACAAATAGAAACATCAACTGATTTTTTTTCAATTGTCATAAAAAATATAGCAGTTTACCAGGAGAAGCAACCAAACAGAAAATGCCTTTTAAACACAGTAGAACTGTGGGAAAATTCAAGTTGACAGGAGTACTGTCAACTCATAGGAGAAATCCCTTGCTTAGCTGGACCCTCCTATTAAACATAACTATGGTTAGCATATCATAACTTTCATTTTTACGATAGGGAAGCTAGGTAGTGATCAGGGCTTTTGCCCCTGCATTCCTGTCTCTGACTACAGGCAAACTCAAAGTAACAGTTGCTCTAACACAAATGTTGGCACATTATCCACTAGGGGGTGACTTACAGCTCTCATTGCTGCTGTTGAAACAAATAGAAGCATATGTAATGAAATAATCTAAGCAGAAAGGCCCACTTAACAGCTTTCAGAGAATCATCTCACTGTCTTTATTCCTGCTAAAATGGAAGCTTGACTGTAAGCATGTGCCTCTAAAAACATGTGTGATGTCCAAGATTAGCCTGATGTTCACAGTGAAAGATGTAGAGCATTGCTTAAAACACTGGAATAATTCAGGATCTGTGGTCACTAAGGAACTGTGACAAGTGGCATTGCGGTTTCTGCTCTTCAGTGAGTGGTGGGGGTTTTCAAGATGCCAAGTGGGAAAAAATCATTTTAGGCGAGAAGAGTGGGGACAAGAGTCACCTTGCCTGGGGAACTTATGCAGTTTCTGGAGTAACTCGGTGTTGGTGGTGAGGACATGGAGTCAGTGACTCACGCAGGCCCTAGGCCAGTGGAGTCTATCACCTTCAGATGGCCGTTTGCCCATTGGTGGAGAGACACTTTGACCGCTGGTGCTCACAGGCTCAGCCTCATACACAGAGCAGGTGGCATGAACATGCTGCCAACAGGGATGCCTTTTTTTGGCTTCAGTCTTTAATGAACAAGGAAATCTTATCAGATTATTTCTACTCGGTGCTGAGCACATTCACTGAACTGATTTTTAATTACAGATAGGTGTTTGAGAAATTTGATGCCTTTTAGCAGAGTGTATTTCCTTATTGATTATTAACTCGTGACTTATGGCAGCAACAGATGGTAAACTAAAAAACTAAAAATGAACAAAAGAAACATGGTTCAGAGCATCAGTCATCAGCAATGCCGTTGCTTCTTGACTATATTATACATTACTAATAATCAGTAATACTGAACCAAAATTATAAGCTGTTCCTCATGATAAGTGTTTGAGGGAGATCCCACACAATGTCTGAAACCTGTTTGTGGAAATTCTGCAGTGAGCTGAATGGTGCATGCGTGAATCCTTGGTGGTATGTGGGGTTATTGTTGTTATTGACAACATCAATAATAACAGGCCCTGTTTCACTCGCTCCCTCTCTATCTCTCTCTCGGGGAGCATTCATCATGTGGGGTCAGTGCATAGGAAAGAGAAAATAGGGCAGATTGGGTCATAGTAAGAAGGGTCTTGCTGAACTGGAACTCTCCCCGGCGCTCACCAATGTGACAAAGTGCCATAACATCAGCCACGCTTTGGTGTGAAATTACTACAGCATGTTTCTGCCTGTGGTCATGTGCATGGGTGACAAATCCAATCAGGTATTAGACATGTCTTTTTCCCCCCGTGTGGGTCCTTTTTTTGTCTTTGCACATCTGTGGTGAAAACTATGAGTGGAATTTGAACATGCAGGACCTGGAACACAATAGGGATTTACGTTTTTAAATTCTACTCAAAAGCATTCGCTCTTGAAAATGAATGAAATGAAGTCGTGAATTTACACTCAGAAATTGGGTTAAGTATTGAGAGACTTTTGATAGCTGACTCACACTCTGAAAAATGAAAGCTTACTTTACTTGTCATGATGACAGAGTAAAATCTAATAACTGGGATTTTGTTATTTGCCTAATGCTCCCTACATAATGGAAACGTTAAATCACCAGTATTCCCACAACACCTATTAACTAGCAAGGTAATGGTATGCTAGCAAGGGCTGACTACGACTGCATTTTTACGGGGTAAGGGGTGTAACCCATACAGAATTTTCATGCACAAAGTATAACAGCCTTGTTATTTATTTGCTTTTGGTTTGCTATTTGTTTTTACATATATTCTTTTAAATTCTGGATATTTTTACTGTGACATGCTATATAGATTTTTTTATATTGCCTCAAAATAAATGCTAAATGTCATATTTTATCCAACAAATTAAGTGACTTTTTAATGGATGTCCCAAAACACTAATGTGTTCAATAGAATGATATTAACCATGGATTTCTTGTAATAACAAAATATTTTTGATGTTAAAATGGATTTCAAAGCATCAGCTATAACATGACTTTTCTCTTGTATAGTTTTATATACAGACTCTTGAAGTCAAATTGCACTCCTTAATGTATTTAAGTGTATCATTAGCATCACATTTTATTCACTAACAAGAAAGTGTTTCTGAGTACATGATTAACCTTATTTTAAGGTGCACAATAACTGACTAGCAAGACAAGACTAGGTTTGTAAAACAAAAGTTTATGTGTCTTCATAGCCCTATAATTATATGTTAATGTCATCAACTGTGATACTACAGGGCTCTGTTATTTCCCCTTTGTTTCATATTTTGTGTACAGATGAATGTGGCAGCAAATTTTTCGAAATTTCCGCTAACTTGTTGTGGATGTGAGTTTTTTTTACCTGATGGCAAAATTTATCATGACCTTATTTATTTTATACCATACCAAGGGGATATATTCTAGACAGGAGCCCCATGCTCAGCCACCGAACCATTATAAAGGCTATGAAAGTCGGCTCTTTAAATAGGTGTTCTGGCTTCATCCCTGACAACAAACTGTCATATGAAGCACACACTGATTCCTCATATAAGGTGGAGCAGTGAATGTATTGTCTAAGGAAGCTCAGTTTCCTTAGAATTGACTAAACTTTGATTGTACGTCTGAGTCAGCTGTGAGTTTTTGATGATTTGTTTGTTTTACAACTACAAATATCAGAATCAGCTTTAAGGAATTTCACTCAGGTTTGTACATTGCTCACTTTCAACACAATAATAATACAATAATAAAATCACACACAAGCTACAGTATAGGGAACACATGTATACGCACTATAAACAAAACTAATATAGGCAGATTGAGACAATAGTGCAACTAGCAGAGTGCAAACGATGCAGAAGTAAAATTGTTATCATTATTAAGTACATCTCGGAAGTGGATGAGATATACAGGTAAACATACACATACATTGCATACATGTGCTCATGTACGCAGTGAGATGGAGCATAGTGCAAAGGATGCTGGAATAAATAATAATATGTGAAGGTTTTCAAATGCAGTATTGGCCTAGACTGCCTTATTGACCAGGCTAGTCAGATCAGATTGGGTAGGCAGATATCTCTGTCAGAGCTCTGTGATAGACGGGCTGTGCAAAATTCTACTCAGACTAACTATCCACTTCATGATAGATTCTCCCTCAGGTATTGCGTATCATCTGCCTAAGATAAGGGCAAATAAATACACAGCCCTTTATCTATCAGCCATCTAATTACTGAACATGACTCATTGTAAGCTTGTTTATATTGCATTCTTGAAGTTTCTGCTAGTTTTTTATTTTACTTTGACTTCCCTTGCATCTTTTTAGGTTTCATTGTTTATGTCTAACTGTATCTGCTACACACCAACTGCTCTGTGGAAATAATTAATACAAAATTGAATGGTTTTGTAATTTTGTGCATGGATTTTAAGGAAACCTTTTAGCCACTGGGAAGTTTTATTTTTTTTATACAGTGGTTAAATGTGAAATGTGGAATTATAATGAACATCAATGGCAGCATGGATATTAGCTCTATGTACTAAATCGCATATGGAGTATAATTCATATATATAAATAATCTTCTTTATTAAATATACACCTCCACATCCCCTCTCACTGCATCATGAATGTAAAACAAAGCCTCATACTAGTTGCAGGGCCAGAATTTCACATAAACAGCATGAATCGATCTGACCTGATGTAACAGGTGTACAGGCTGGTTGTGGCTGGAGAATGTTTTCATGCTTTCTTGGAAAAACAACCTTTAGTACCAATGCTGCATGGTCTCATGTCATGTCATCTGTGCTAAAAAAATACACAACAAACCCCCAAAAGCTAGAAATTTAAAGCAAAAACTGGCTTGCACTTTATTTAATTGCAGCTCTAGAGCACATCACAGACTAAATCATTAAATGAATCACAGAGAAACCCTTGTGCTAGGTTTAGGTGAAAATGTCCATTTATTAGCTTATCTATTTTCATATTTTGCTAAAATCAGTTTAGTAAAATTTCCAAAAGCCCTTATTTGGGCTGTTTGAAGTATGTTTTGGATTCATGTTCACACAGCTATAGTTTTAGTCAAACAAATCTGATTCCAGTGTGCGGGACTATTTCCTGCTCTCCAGAGAATGTTTGCTCTTCTTTTGTTGCACTTGGGCTTCTAAGCATGATGCATTTGTGGCTGTCAACATCTATCATCCTTTACTCACAAAACCCTTCGTCTTAGGGTTGTTTCTTTTAGTAAGTGAAATTTTGTTTTCATGCCTCTCAACTCTCAGTGCGTGTCTTGAGGACTGAGACTCTGATTCTCACTGTTTAATTTCATTGTTCATACTTGGCTAATTGAAAATGTCGCAGAAGCTATACCTGGCAAGTTTGAAAGAAACACATCACAAACGCACGGTGCAGTATTAAAGTCCATGGGGTACAAGGGTCATGTAACTTTTTAATAATCACTTCTATTGTTCACTTCATCTAGAATTGGGTAGAGGGTTTCTGCATACTGTAAACGTAGTCACAGATTTGCTTACAGAGGAAGAAACCAAAGTTATTCATTAAATGAAGTCATATGTTGAGTCTGGTCGCACCACACCTGTTTCCTGTACAGATGTTTGGTGAAAATGAGTCATGGTTGTACTCAACACTGGATGTAAGTGTAAATATTACATGTAGGGATTTTTTTCTACAGGATTTAAGCGAGACGGCTCTCTGTGCCAAAATAATTTCCTGTCGGTGTTGCCACAATGTTGCCTTGGGAGTTCAGCGAAGAATGTTATGTGCTTGTACCATTTAATATTGAACTGTGTTCCTTTGCATCGACTCATATTGCATCACTGTCTTGTTTAGGCAATATTGCCCCCAAGGAGGGTGAATCTGTACTCACACTAGCATTCGCCTCCTTTTTTTCTTTGATTACATTGATTCACTTTGAACAACTTCAATTTTGAATGACCATTTCATGTCTCCTTCCACCACCCTGCTGTGCTTGCACTGTGTTGGCATCACAACTGTGTCTTGGAGGAATAGCAAAATGCCAACCCTTATTCAAGCCTCACAAAACAGCTAGTAGCTATGTTGTACCTCTGAAAAGCAGCAGTGGAAACAACCCATGGCTTACATTTAGACCTCACTGACAGCCAAGCTTTTAACAACTCAAGAAGCGAGACGATGTGAGGTGAAATAATATTTCATTAAACAGTTTATGTCATTCAAGACAAAGTTTTTCCTTTTTGTTTTTATTATTAACTGTTTCATGATATGCAGTTTAATTCATTAATGGGTGTCTAATAAAAAGGTTTAATATTTTTTTCTTTTACATTTCCACAGTCAAACACTTTCTCAACTATGCTAGGTTCTTTATCATTGTTTTAAACTTTAAAAAAAAAAAACTAAAACTAAACTAAACAAGAGAACCTCCAAAAAGAGGACCCCCATAACAATGTCCTCCAAACTTTGCATCAAAGTGCCATTATAGTATTTTCTGTTTGTCACTCAGTGAATAAGTTGAGTACCCATACCAAGTACAAAACCCTCTGTTTACTTGTCATGTCTGAAAGCTTGAAAGCCTTTTTCATCTTTTCAAGAGCAGGAATTGCTATCATTTGCCTTGCAAAGCTTGAAAGCTTTCAGCTTCTTTTTCAAGCAGGACCTGCTATAATTCATTGAACAATAAGCAAGACAAAGCTGAAAAGTCTTTGACAGAATGGTAAAACATGTCAGTGAAGGAAAAGAGGTAAGAGAAAATACCACCCATACTATAGTAGATGGACTGAAGCCGACAGATCAGCCTGCCTAATTGAAGGGAGACAATAAACAATAATACAGTATCTTGTCAGGGGAACTGGACAGACATATTTGCTATTACAGCACATGCCTATGTGTGCCAGTTTGTCATTGTTAGCCCTATGATGGACTCTTGACACCCAGAATGAAATACCCAGTCATACTCATAATATTTTAAATATCTGTTCATACAGTACTGTGCCAGGTAAGGGGGTTGTGCAGGATACTAGGGGTGTGCCATAAAATCAAATTCTACATTTTTCTGTGATACTGTATCAATATTCAAGCCCATCATATCAATACATAAAATTGAAAAAAATAGTGCTTCGACTGTTAGCTCAATGCAAACATATAATGGGAATCTCCATTCACGTGCTAATGGACATTAGCATCGCAATCGCAATAATATAATCTTAACATAAACCACACATTTTGCTTCATATGCTTAACATCCTGAGTGACATACTGTGTAAATACTTAAAGTACATATGTTTCCTGAGCACTGTGTGAAATAGAAAAGAGCTGCTAACTTCAAGGACTTCACTGGCAAAATTCCCAGGGACCTAAAATTACAGCTATCACTAGGTGCAGAAAGGGCAGCACAATGCCCACAAAGTATAATGTGATGCACATATTAGACTTAGGGGGCACACGTCAATTTGTATTTTCGGTAAAAAAAAATCAGTAAATTGCATTTTGTATGCATAGTTAGAAAGACATTGTGATGTATTATTTAATTTGATTGTCTACTGTTATATTGATTATTACAGAATTGTTGTATCGTGATATTATCGTTATCCTGACCCATGTATCGTGTATCGTATCGTGAGGTATCCTATGATTTCCACCCCTACAGGATACAGAGTTCAATAGTAGCTTAAGAAACTGTGCTTTGTTCTTTTTACCCCTCACGACCTAATAGCCTAAATAATTATTATAATATTACTAGTTTTTCTTTCTTTCCTTCCTTCCTTCCTTCCTTTGGTCTAATGGTTCCTTCCTTAGAATCAGAAAAACTATTGTCTATCACAAGGCTATTGAAATTTGTCTTTGATATGGCACGCTAGTAGCCTGGTTTTCATGTTTGCCAAAGACCAAGCTCATAGTGTGTGAGTGTTTCATTGTTAATTAGATTCCATTAAAAATGCATTGTATCAACAGGACTTAAACTTCCAGAGAGAGTCAACACCTTTGGAAACACCTTCTCTGTAAAAATGAAAATTTTTATTACATCTTCAGATGTCCTTACTTTTAATCATTCAGTACTAAAAGGCAAACTTCTGTTGAAAAGCTTATGCTGTATGTGCATCTTTCAGCCACTTACATTAGGTTTTTGCATTTATTGATTTGTACACGGTAAGAGCGGTAATAAACCTTTTTTAAAGCACATGGCTTCAAACTGTCTTTAAGTTGAGTTTTTTTATCGTTTCCCATTAAACAGTAAAGGAGCTCACTTGTGGTGACTACATATTGGTTTGGTTCTGTGGCAAAAATCTTGGTCTGTAATTGTAACCTGCAGATATTTTTTGCTTCTTCTTACATTAAGAGTTGTGTTGGTGCCATAAACCATTAGACTGTCATGAAAAATGTCCTGCTTTAGATTTCAATGTTACATAATGCAATAGCTGGCACTGCGAGCCACTATTCACCCTATTACAAGTTAGCCTACCACCAAAATGATTTTGAAGCCGTTATTTTAAGATAAAATTACTACATAATGTTGCTTTAAAAGTCTTAAAAGAATTAATGCTTTGTTGCTTTGGTTCCACAAGATGACAAGCAAACAACTTTTAAAATCTGTGTTTTCTGAATGGAGTTTGGATTGATCAGGGCTATTATATGCAAACTTATTTCATAATGAAGTACAACTGTTGGAATCAGATAACATATACATTTATACTTTTTTGTCCAGTACAGTAGTATCATAGAGCTCTATGAGCCCACTGACAGCTACAAAATTTGTAAAAGTTGTAATCGGCTAATGATAGCTGAAGTTAATGTAGTTTTATGAATGAAGCTTCATTTTAGGAGCTACAATGCCCTTGATAGAGAGATTACAGAGGCGGACAGAAAAAGGCCTGATGGATGAAGAGCTTCTTGCTAGTTTCAAAGCAGCAGCTGACCAAACGCTGAATCATCATTAATGTGTCTTTGGTTTGAAGTTGGAAGTAAGAGTGTTTTATGAACTGCAAAACATTACAGCCTATTTTGTAAATTGGGTGCCATTTTAACATGACAGTGTAAATGTTATCTATATGTTGATGTTATATTCTGTAACTGGAACCACATACACAGATCAGTTTATATACTGTAATTAGGACACAGGTATGTGAGAGAATGGTGGGTGGGTGGGTAGGGTATTGATGCACGGCCCCTCAGAGTTTCTGGTCACATCTCTGCCAGGTAAATCACAGCCATGTCTTAAATCTGGTAGGCAATTTACTTTAGAAGCCCTTCTGTTATATTCCTTGAAATTCTCTTCACATTGATAGATTATCCTTTTTTTCGTCATATCACATCACATTTAACTGACTGCATCTCCCAGGAATCTGTGCTCTAAGTATGTTGCCACGACAACATGTTACTGCCCAGGCACTGTTGGACAATATGTTGAAAGTAAAATAATTCAGTTCTGCAGGACTGTTTACGTAATTTTAAGAGTTAAAATAACCAGATGCACTCGTTTTTATTAATAATTTAGAATTTCTGTTTGCATTCCTTATATTTTTATTCTGAGATATCAAGACAAACACCAAGGTTGTCTTCAGATCCGCTCAGTATGCCATAGACAGAAATACACACTCTTTTTTTTTTTCTGACTCTGCTAACTGCTAACAAGTGGCTTGGGTCTCCATATGGCAAAACTAATGAGCTCACTCTGTACTGGTTCTTTTTGTTCTTACATCCCATGTTTGCTGCAGTATAATTCATAGTTGTGTTTGTGTTGACTGTGATGTTTAACAAGGCCCCCAAAAGGTCACATAAGTTGTAAAACATAAGTTGTTTTACTACCTTTCCTGCTAGTCTGATTTCCCCATGCTTCGTTTAAAGAGTGCATGCATTGTACTGTACGTATGCTCCCAAATCCACAAGTTATTGGCAACCTTGTTAATTAGCTGCATAAAGGTCATATACCATATGTAATGGAAGGAGTTACACAATTTCACCACAACTGGACATTATTCTTGGTAGAATAATTAGAGTAGTAATGCTGGACTGTTGTTTTCACACATAATTAGACTGGAGAAACACCTTTCAGTGGACATTATTTTGCATTAATGCTTATTAGTACATATTTCTCTGTCTGGTTAAAAGCCAAATTTAGCAGGTATGTTTTCTGTGTTATCATTTTCACAATGAAATAAGCAAGCTCATCCAGATCATTCAATCATTTTGAACAGCATTATAGTACTGTCCAAAATGAGTGAAAACATCAAACTGAATTAAGTGAATTCGATCTTGCATGCCGCGTACAATATGATGGGCAATTCGTTTTTGGAGTGATCGTTACCATGCCATGTCAAAATAGTCATCTCATAATCCTTTAATTATATCTGTCTGTTTTGCATGACAGGGCACATCTGATGACCTTTCTATTTTCTTTCTTCCCAGTGCCACATGCCATGAATCTTGAAGTCATGGAGCTGTCACAGCCAGCTTTCGCCCTCACACTGTACTCACTTGGTAGTGACAGAGGAGGGGATGCTTAACAATCTCCCATTGCTCATTCCATCCCTTCACCTTCAGCATCGGACACACCAAATTGATTTTAATCAAGCAATAAAGTAGATCTGATCCTCCCTCTGTTGACTCACTTTCATGCCCCAAAGAGGTCGACCTGATTGACTTTTCTGATGGATTTTACTCATAACTGCCTATAGCTGTGTTCAATACAGACAATCCCTTTCGTTTTAGTTGCATTCAGGAAAGACTGATGATATATTGGTGTTTGCTGTGAGGTTTCAACAGTTTATTTATTAAATACTTTGATCCTTTAATTCCTGTCTCCCTGAGATTCTCAAGAAGAAAAAGATTTGCAGATCTGATAATGTGCGAGTAAGCTTTTACTGACGGTTCATTCTGAAATGAGCTTGCAAAGATAGATACAGTAACACCAAAGTGACATCAGTCTGTCTATATTTGCTTACAGATACCTTTATTAATTTTCACCTTTATTTTTATAGTGATATTTTAGTGACTGATGCAAATTATGTTAAGGGACACTTTTTTACTTACTGCCTTCATCCCAAAGGGAGTTGTAATATAATAGAAACCAAATCTCCAGTTATCTCAAAGAGAGTAACTATAATTTTTATGTAATTTAATATTCTAAATATAATATAATATTCTAAAGTGGAAATTTTTAATTTTCAAACTGACACTACCGTCTGTTTGAAACCTTTTTCTCTCTGGTGTGTTTATTAAACAGTTGGATCTGTTGAGTTTAGTAACTGTAGATTTTAATTGAAAACTCCAAGTCATTTGTACCAGTTAGTATATAACAGAATACCAGCTCCCCTTTTACTTTTGTAATGAAACAGTGGAACTTCATCACTTACATGCTGTCTCTCTCTTACTTTACAGAAGCACCACGTTACGGAGTTAAAGGCGCTATCAAACTTGCATACAGTAGGCTGACACAAAATCCCCAAAGCTGTGATATTCAGAGCTCCTCATGGAAAAATGTATTCTATTTCAAAATGTGACCTTTATGCAAAGTTAAAGGGCAGATGCACCCTTCAGGTCCATCATTTTATTGTCCATTGCCAATTTTAGATCTTGCTTCAGATTGCATTTAAGATTTAAAGTCCCTTTGGAAATGCTTGCGTAACCTGTGCATAGCAAAATAATGGGCAGTTGTGATTCAACTGCTGCAGTGAGCACTGTGAATCTTGACAACAACAGATTCACATTAAAATTTAGTTGAAGTCAAGACTGAAAAAAAGCTAATGAGCGGTCATAGGTCAGGATTTCACATCACAAATGCCTGGATTTGCTTTTACATTCTTGGTTCATTCAAGATTTTACAAGGGCTGTAATATAAGCCTATAATACAAATCACATTATATATCTGCAGGGCGAAAAGGTTGTTCTTCCTGTCCCACAGCTCTGGAGAGGAATTTAGATATTTTCCCTTTTCGGAAGTATTAATGGAGCCAGATTAGTCTTTGCTTCAGGCCGAGACGTGGAAAGCAATCTGTTCTCAGCTTTGTTTAACAAGTAATATGTGTTGCTTATCATTTCCTTACTTTCATTAGCTTTGGGGCCTACGGCGCACAGTACTGCCACATACATATACACACATTGGCATGTTAATACATAATTGATATGTATTGGTCTGCAAAATTGCACTGCTATTTCAATTTCTAACTTGTGGGCCATGAACCGTAATCATCAACATTTACCATGTAAGAGCAATAAGTATAAAGAAAAGAGACACCAACTTTTGTTTTATAGAAGCATCGGTTTTGTGGTGTGGCTCTTTAAATATTTATTTACAAACCCAGACTGTAAGGGTGTTATCTTTATGGAATTAATGATAATTCTTCACAGTTCTGTTCACACCTGTTTTGTTACTGTTAAAGGAAAACTACAGTTTATTACAAAAAACTTGGATTTTATTGTATTTGGCCATCAGTTCTAGCAGTTATGATAACATTGTACTCTTCAAAGTTATGACTGAGATATAATCTAAACATTGCTAAAACAAGCGGTCAGACAATTATACAGGGTGTAAACAAGTCAATAGTTTTGCACCACTTTATTTAAATATAAACCAGCAGTAAGCACACCTGTAATGCAGCTGATAATGCACATGAAAACCAAGTTGGGCCAGAGCTGCCATGGATGTGTAAACAGTTTGGCATGAGCGCTCATGCTTGTTACCCCATTGGACCTATTTGTAATGATGCCAACTGAGATCCTAGCAATTACTTTGGTGAGTGCAAAAATGTCGTGACCAATAGAACTAAGAAAGACACACACACACACACAAAGCCCAAGTTTAATAAACCATTTAGGCTTGTCATCTTATTTTAAAAAATACCATTGGATTAACATGTCTTAATTGAAATTAAATCAGGCAATACAAACTACAGCCTACACTTTGCTACAAAAAATTCCTAGGGCTAATTGTCAGGGTTGGGGAGTAACGGATTACATGTAACGGTGTTATGTAATCAGGATACAAAAAAATGTAACTGTGTTCCATTACAGTACAGAAAAAATAGACGTAATCAGATTACAGGTACATTTTGTAAAATCGGTGGATTACTCATAGGGATTTCTTTAAGCAGACAGTTTCCATGAAAGAGAAAACGCTGTGCTATTTGCCTCCATACAGTATATGTTTTTTATATAGTCTTTGGTAAAAACCCAAAACAAGGGAGGGACGTGTTGCAAGTATTGATAGACATTTACAGTCGCCAGTAGCAGCGAATGTGTGTTTACGCCCCTACCCCGTCAGGGTGACTCTGTGCGTACTGGTTCCAGCTCCCAGTGAGTGAACACGGCAGCTGGACCAGGACCGAGCACAGCCTCCGAAACCGACAGAGGCCAGTTTGACAACTGGGGATACCGTACGAATGTGGTTTTCTTGCCGGGTTTGGCTCTTGGCAACCCAGGGATAAGTAAGCTTATAGGACCGCTAGCAGCATGGTTAACCGACCGAAGTAACCAGCCACACATACAGGCAGATAGGCTACAGTTAGCAGTTTAGCAAAAAGTAAAGCTATCACAGAACCTCTGTGTAAATCATCTCAGTAAGTTACTGGACTCCCTGTTGTTCGTTGAGGCTGAGGTCCTGTTCATGCTGTGTTCACTGGGAGGCTGCCGAGCGAGGTTTCGTTGCCTGCTCGCCCAGCTGCGGTTCCCAATCAGGTAACGTGAACTTACAGTCTATGGTAAACACTAACACTCCCCCGGTGCTTCAATCTCCCAGTACGGGCTAAGTAAGCAAATTTGACCAGTAGTTGCACAGCTAACTGAGCTAATAACAGCAGGTAATTAGCTTGTTAACTAACTTCAGCAACAAGTAAAGCTTTTTGTCCATCAGGAAACTCTGTGAATCACAGAGTTGAGGCGGAGCAGCTGGGGGACATCAGAGAGAAAACTAGAAAAATATTTTATCCATATTTCTAATATTTCTATATATGATCCAGTTTCACCAAAATCAGTGAAGAAAGTTTTTTGTACAGTAATCAGTGAAACACTATGCTTCAGCAGCTTCGTATTGTTTTCATTGGATGCTAAATTAATACAAGTGTAAAATGAGTAATCAAAATTGTAAAATGGTTTTCAAAATGACAAACTTAAATATCATCAAGAATACCTACAAAACAATGTTTTTGTCATTGACGGGCGAGATACTGCCATAGTGGTGACATAGTGCAAAGCATAAATATAAAAACATTTAAATATGGATTCTGGGAACAGGAGATTTTGTTATTCTATGTTTCTCTAAAAATACACTGAGCAGAAAACAAATCATTTTTACTTCTCTTGTCTTCATTTGCCTATGTGGCATTGAAGTAATCCAAAAGTAACTAAAAGTAATAACAGATTACATTACTTTTAGTTTGTGGTACTCAGATTACATTACTGATTATATTTTTATACAAGTAATTAGTAATTGTACCGGATTACATTTTTAAAGTAACCCTCCCAACCCTGCTAATGGTGCACTAGGTACAGCAGCTGTATTATCATACGTCATACCTAAACGACATAGTAGGTTGATTGTCAGTGGTCCCAAAACTACTCACAGTCCCCTCCAAAAGTATTGAAACGGTAAGGTAAATTCCTTTGTTTTTGTTGTTCGCCAAAGATATTTGGGTTCAAAGATCAAAAGATGAGTATGAGACAAGAGTTCAAAATTTCAGCTCTCATTTCGTGGTATTCACATCTAGATGTGTTAAACAGAACATACCACCCTTTGTTTGAATCCACCTATTTACTTGTTGCCCAGGTGTTGTCTTTTAGGTTGATTGTCCAAACATTAAATAGCTCGACATGACTATCTTAAGTTTTCATCCTTGGTTCAAATCTATAAAGACTGCATTTCCTGTTAAAGAGGATAAACCAACATGAAGACCAGAGAGCTGTTCATGGGAGAAAAGCAAGCCATTGTCAAGCACAGAAAAGGAAGCTCGACCAGAGCCATTGGACAAACATTGGGCATAGCAAGCACAACAATTTGGAATGTCCTTAAAAAGAAAGAAACTACTGGTGTACTGAGCAAAATAAGTCCAACAGGTCGGCGAAGGAAAGCAACAGTAGTTGATGACAGAAATATGGTGAGAGCAGTAAGTGGCATCACCAACGACCTCCACAGTGCAGGGGTGAAGGTATCACAATCCACTGTTCGAAAAAGACATAGAGAGCAGAAATATA
>JAPMOB010249123.1:0-27548 GCA_029875015.1 Lepomis gibbosus
GTGTGTGTGTGTGTGTGTGTGTGTGCAATGGAATAGTGCCTTTACCCTGACCCTGGCCTCCTGCCAGCAACAGTCACAGTCTAATTACTGAAATCTGTGTGCCAGCTAAAGGCATTGTAGGAGTCAGTATTGTCTGGGGAACCCTGAGAGCAGTCACCATTCATCCCTCGGTGCCCTCTATTTACTGAGGTGGAACGGCCTTTACAAGAAATCTGTTTTTCGAGGGAGCAACATGTTTGAATAAGTTCCCTGAGACCGGCCGAGCTAAATGATACAGTGTGACTCTGTGTCACTGTATTGAATAAGCCAACCAGCCTAAATGAGACAGACTGTGGCTCCACATTGTCATCATCGGACACAAAGTTGCCGTAGCTACTTACCAAATGATTTAGCTAAAAGTAAGAGTTTAGGATTAATACTCTTATATTGAGTAATTGCTTATTTTATTCCCCAGGCCAATTCCACGTAGACCTTGTATTTTTCCATTGCACCACCTTTGCATTCATTACAAACTCTCTGATGCATGCATAGAGACGCTCACAATGTCCACTGTTGCATGTGTTTTTCACCTTTACCAGAGGAGCTGATGTCATTTTTCCCGGCATGAAATCCCTACGCTGGTATCCAGATTACTGATGTGCTCCCATGTTAGAGCCCAGCAGAGAGGGACAAGCTACGGCTTAGATTCCCCATCCCCGTCTTTATCGCACCCATGGCTGGATTTATTAAGCCTAATACTGTTAATCTGCTTGATTTTCGGTGTAAACCCATTAGGGGACATGCTGGAGGTAAGATAACAACAGGGGAGAGATGATAGAGAACTCTCCCTGACTTCTGTGCGTTTATCAGACAGGCTGTGATCTTGTCAAATGCTGTCATAGGTCAGGGTGTGCCAAAACAATGGTGTTAGGTCTCTTGTTATCACTGAAGCTAGAGACGAGGAGTTATTTACATCTGTGTTATCTGCTTTGAGCCAGATCACGCTTGCTGGCTGTTTTCCCCAGGAAACCTTGAAAACAGTATCAGGAGGCATTCTCATCTGCACAACAACCTGGGTTTATAAAATCCAGCAAGATAGGAGGGGACTCGTGGTTCGCAGACATCCCTACACTGCAATTGTGACAAGCTGGCAGCTCCATGCATGTCAAACCCAAATGATCAGCCATGTTATAATGCTCAATAAGATGTAATAACATAGTGTGATGGTGGCTTTCGGAGTGGTCAGGCTACAGTTGAGGGCCCCTGCCTGCTTTGCGGCGTGGTGAATTTCAGCGGCTGCACTCTGTCTGCTGCGACCACAAGGTTCACCGCCGTCTCTCTCCGGCGTCGTAGCTGTTCGGTAGGCAGGGCCCATCCTCACCACACCTCGTCACACCACAACACAGCACACAGCCACATTCAGAGTCACATGAAAACCCTCACAACCCCTCACAAGTCTGCAGAGCTGCTGGTTCCGTCTGCCTGATGTCGCCGAGCGGAGAGGCACACTGTGCATGCCACAAAAGTAAGCCACGGCGATACTTTCACATGCTCGTTGTAGGAGTTTCACATCATCTTCAGTGGATGATTCTGCAGTTGCTGAAATGTTTTGCTGCGTGTGTGGTGTCAGGTTTGGGGAGTAGATCAAGAACAAAAGCTTTTTTCTCTGAACAAGAAGGTCACTTGCTGAAAAACACAAGTATCTATAATAGGAGGAGACATAAATGTTACATCTCCAACTCAACCACATCGCATATAGTTAGCATGCGATGTGGTTCACAGCTCTACATGGAGCACAAACTGAAATACCAAGGAATTAAGGTCAGCCCTTGAGGCCATCATAATATTTGTAGGTGAACTACTGTACAACAAACAGCATTAGAATAGAAGTGATGAGCTATTTTTATCACCAATGCTTGAGTTTCAATCAGTTTAGCTGTTGGGCTGGACTTGTCAAAGACAAATGATGCACACGACCGCACATTATGCCATTACTTTGTTTTCCAGCCCACCCTCATCTCTGTCTGCAATTGAAATTCATTCAACTGTCTTGGAAGAGAATTATTTATGAGTAAATCTGTTCATTGGAATGGCTTGTCTTGTTTTTGCTTTACTGTGCTCCCCTGATGCAGCTCTGCTGGGACCGCCTGTCAGAATCACCGGTTTTTAATGGAGCGATTGTGCCAAAACACCAGATTGGAAAAGTTAGCTGTTTTTGAAAACAGGAATATAATTACAGCTACATTACAGATATTATAATAATCCCTGCACAAAGTATCCACTGTCCCATTTCCCCAAAGTTATTAGCGAGATTCCATGTATCTGCTGTTTTGTTTATCTTAAACAGGGTTTTCATGTCCTCCCATGGTAGGATAGAGGTGACCGCAGGTTAATGATGAGCAGCAGAAATGAGTGTGTTTGGTTCTCTGAGCTTCAGTCCCAGGTGGTTCCCTCTTTGAGAAGTATGGGTTCAAAAGTTTATCCACAGTCCTCTGGGCAATCGCATTAGCAAATCAGTGTGCAGGGATAGTGACAGTTGGCTGGAGGTGGCCGGTGCTGAGACGGCAGTCTGTGAAGAGGCGAGGGGAACTGGTTGGTCAACGTCTGAACTGTCCTCTCTGAGGGACCATTAACGAGGGAGGGAAAAAGAGAGAGAAAGATAGAAATAGACAGAGAGCGTAATTTAATAGCAACATTGGAGTAAGTCTTGGTTTTGCTTACAACTAATGGCTATTGGGATAAATAATGTGCAGCTAGATTTA
Organism: Lepomis gibbosus; assembly: GCA_029875015.1. Classification (NCBI taxonomy): domain Eukaryota; kingdom Metazoa; phylum Chordata; class Actinopteri; order Centrarchiformes; family Centrarchidae; genus Lepomis; species Lepomis gibbosus. The sequence continues at coordinate 2,742 of JAPMOB010249123.1, forward strand.
ATCTCTGTAAGGGGTCTCCCAGGGACTCAAAACATTTGGTAACAATAAAATCTAAAGAATAATGCTCTTAAAGTTTTGTAGTGATCACAAAGATTGGGGTTGGACTGGGAGGAGAGGAGAGGAGCCAATCTACAACTTTGTTTATTGCCATCCAAACTTGGCTCCACAAGCTGGCCCTGCAGCTCAGGCAATTGTTTGAGAGTAGCTGGCAGCCTGCCAAACCTGGAGTAAATCACCACTGTCAGTCAGCAACAAAAGGCAGCAAGAGAGGGGGGCGGGGGGAGGAGGGCAAGTAGCGCACGTATGTAAGGATGGAAGGGTTGAGAAGTTTTGTGTGTATGTTTATGTGATAGACATACAGATAGAGAGGGAGCACAGGAAAACAAGGGCAATAAGCGAGGAGAAAGACTTGAGGGAGAGCTAGGGAAGTGGGGGATGGGAGGTAAGGGGGGGAAAAGTCAGAGAAAGAAAGAAAAGGAGAAAGAGAGGGAGGGAGTGCCTGGTGCTCTGTTGTGAAACATGAGCTCGGAAAAACTGCTCTGAGTTTAACACTACCCAATGTTTTTGCAGTTGTTACTGTTTGTCCATTGCGTGAGAGGACACACGCACCGAAACCTACAGACAAACATACACACACAGACACACACACACACACACACACAAAATTGTCCCAGAGCCCCACCCCTAGTGCACTACTTGTTTTTCTTCCTCGGCTTCATCCCTCTCCCCACACTCCTGTTATCAAGGTGAGGTGTGCTAACAAGACGCGCTGCCTGTCTGACGTCTCTGGCGCCCTGCCAACCTGCTGAGTAAAAAAAAGCCACACACACACACACACACACACACACAAAAATGCACTCACTGAACTGGCCCGGTTCTGTAGCTCGGAGGCTTTATCCAGCCCTTTATGCGTGCTGCCTGCCTGCGAAGACAGTGCATCTGGAAACTGGGCATGAGGCGAGCTCTTCTCTCATTACTGCACACCACAGGCCGTGCCAGTGCAGAGGGCTCCTCGTGTGTCCTCAGGAAACCACAGTGACTGCTTATTTTTATCTAGCTACAGGAACCTTTTCCCTGCCAATTAGTTCCCAACAATGACCCCGCTTGTTTATGTACTGTCTATTGAGTGACATTCCCCATCATAGTTAGGTCGGGCTTGTGTCTTTCTCAGCTACATGCCAAGTGTATGGATTTTCACACGTGTGGAGAGACAGCTGCCCACTGCGTGCAGGCTTACAGGGTGTATCTTTTAATTGGATCCAAATGGTGGTGGTGGTGGATAAGCACTGTATGAAGATTTTGAAAAAGTGATAAAGTTTGAAAATGTCGAGGGCAGAACAATAGCCAGCAGGAGACAGAAAGGACAAGTTCAGCAGGTTCATGTGCTGTGCTCCGAGGATTTAAATCCCTCCCCTTGACCACAGGATACTGCTAGTGTTTGTGAGTCAGAGATTTCAGTTCTATGCATGTGTGTGTGTGTCACAGCTGTGAGTCCGGGAGTGTGCGCTGCTCAACAAAGCACTGCGCTCTGCTGGGTTGCTCTTGGTAAACAAAGGGAACTCACAGTGATTGCCCAACCTCTCCTTAACAGAGAAAGTAAAGAGCCGGTCGAGCACAGCAGATTAAAGGAGAAGTTAGAAGAGGAGCATAAATAGGGAGTTTTAAATATATATATAACAAAAATGGTCTAGTTGCAATAGCAGAAACCAGGACTGCTTATGATTACTGATTACCAGATACCAAGTGTTAACAGATCAATATCTGCATGCTCTCCTCCCAGCTGTGATAGGGTGGCTGAGCAGAACACAGCAGGCAGGAGGAGGTGGGTAGGGGGTTGGGTGGGGGTCTTTGCCAAGGGAGGTCAGCTGTGTTCAGTCACAGCAGAGAGAGGGGGGTTGGGGATGGTTGCTGAGTTGCTGCGCCCACCGCATACCCAGCTGAACCCCGATCAGCCCTTCTCCTCCTGCACAGCGATATGCAACAATGTTGGCTTAGCTGCTTATTCCCATGACAACTGCCCGCCTGAGCACCAGATGTGTACAAAGAGGGGGAAAAGGATAATGGAAAGTGTTCAAACATCTATGGCTGAGGCTGTGACGTTCCTTCACCTTGACCGAGACCAGTAGTAGTGAAGTTTGGTGTCAAATGTTTTCTACTCGTGTGTTTAAAGATTTATAAAGTTTCCCAAATGCCCAGCTATCTTACTGAGGCCAGCAGACATTTGACATTAAGCTGATGCACTGAAGTGCACCAAAGTATTTGCAAAGTAATTTTCAACAAAAAAAGAAAAATGACATTGCATTTTCACAAATGTTTAAGACAGTTCCATTTCATTTAAAGTACAGTTGAGTGTTCTGGTGCAGTATTGAAAAAGGGGGGTTAGGTGTGTGCTAGGGGTGGGACCTGTTGGGGAAGTATGGGTGGGTGATTTAACTTTGTGACACCCCCTGCAGCTCAAACATGTGTGCAAAGAACATAACCATCATCAAACTAACAAGACCCAAGTGTCTACAGCCACGCTAGCAGTTCTGTGAGGCTGTGCTTGGACATCGCTTTGAGCTAACACTAAATGCTAACATCATCGTGCTAACATGCTTGCAGTGACAATGCTTTTGACATTGCTTTAATGTGATAAACTAAGACCATTTTCACTGCCTTAGTTTAGCATGTTAGCATGCTAACATTTGCTAATGAGCACAAAGTAGCATGAAGTTGAATTGTGTGTGTTTTAAAAACAAATTCAAACCACCAAAGTTATTATAATTCATCCTGAGGGGGGCATCAATATCTACCAAATTTCAATGTAATACATCCAATTTCTGTGGAGATATTTTACTAAAAAACAAAATTAACCTGCTTGTGGTGCCCAGTCACCAAAGTCAGTAGGACTTACTATGGGGAACCTTGTATGTACAAAAACTCATTATTTCAAGTGTTGTGTCTCTCTTATTTTAGACAGGAACCACTGATAAGTACACCACTGACAGTGTACTGACAGAGTTGATCTGATCTGTACAGCCCTTTCTATTGCACATTAAGATTCACAAACCCATGAATGTAGTTTCAGACTTTAATTTCTCCAAATTCATACCTACATTAAATTATAGCTCAATAAAAGGGTGGATTCATAGGTGATAATTTAGTAATTGCCTGTGTGTGCTGGGGTGAGAAGCTACTTGAAGAGCTCTCAGGGCTAGGGGGAGAATCTGCGGCCGGTTGTGCGGAGCAGGTGCTGAGGTGCCTGTCAACGCTTATTTGCTGTTATTCTCTCTCACGCAAGCTAGTTTAATCATTTGGTGACACAAGGCACCACTTTAGGTCAGAGTAAGAGGGACAAATTGAAAACGCTGTTGAATTTGTTGCACTGAAACTCCTCCTCTGTCTGCCAGGCAAGAAGGAGTTAACAACGTAGGCTGCGGTGTTTTGATTGGCTTTTGCAGACATAAACAAGAGCCATACTTGTGCGTGACCCTGGGGCTGACCCCAGAGATAGACTCTTCTCTAATGGGTGTCTCTTTCAGCAGGCGGCTAGGCCAAGGGAACAGAGGAACCATTGTTTGGGCCAGGGAAAGCCAATGCTCTCCCCATTAAACTCCTGAGCCTAGAGGAGCGGACTGTAGGAGACATGAAGCCGAGGTAAACAGCAAGGAGACAGGGGACATCCTGGAACTGCTGCCTTAGAGTTAAAATTTAAGATAATATCTCATGTATGTCTCTAGTCATATGATCTTTATAAGTTTTGACAGTTGTATAAATAGCCCTGTTAATTAGCTCCTATTAAGGGCTGAAGTTCCTCTACTTAAAACACCTAAAACACAGGATTAAGAGGGGAGTGCTGAACAGTTGTGTACACTAAACCAACTGTGACTGGGGTTAGGGTAAGCTGTTGTTCTGTTTCAACCACATCCTCTGACACACGTCACTGTGCACATGTGTTTGTGATGGTGGGCCGCAGACAAGGGAGTTTTCTCTTCTGCTGCAAGTGGCCAAACAGGTGAGTCAGGTGTCAGTGAAGCCTGAAATCGTACCTGGTCTGGGTGACAATGAACGTGCCACGCGTTAGCCCTGAGGGAGGTAAGTATGAGTTGTCTGGTTCGGTCGAATGAAAGAGCAACAATATTGGGTGTGATTCTAAGCACACTGTTGGAAAAGTTCATAAACATTTATTATGGACAGATAAAACAACATCTTCCATGTAAACGAACACAAACTTTTTAAACCCTACGAGAAGAACGCATGTTTGTGCTACACACAAGACCAGAAATATAAACATGAAAGTTTAGAGTGTATGTGTCAAGAGTAATCAATCACTCCTGTGCCTCAAGGGCATCCATGCTGCGTGTAACTAATCTGCAGGCACCGCAGCATTGGCCTCACCTTCCAGGAAGTGACAGTAATGCTGTGTGAGGTAACTCCTCTCATTTGCTGTACACATTGGCTCATTCAGTTGTCATGCTACACTTGCTTGTATATGTGTGTGCGCTTCTGTGTGTATACCGTTATTAGAGAGGGGTGGAAGCCCCCTTGCTCCCACTAAATTAATGACCTAACAGCAGGAGGGACTTGATGGGCACGGTCTCTGCCAAACGCCTGGCCAGCTTCAAATGCCTGGCTAGCCTCAGACACTTGGCTAATCCGTCAGTGGCTTACTTTCACAATAGAACTCCTTAAAATAAAAGCACAGGCTCAAAAGAGTGGGAACAGAGCAAACGAGGGAATTAATTCTTCTTCTGTAGCCTTTTTTGTCTGAGGGCAGGGGCACTAAATTCCAGTTGAAGTGAAGAGAAAAAAAGTAGTTTCAGGTGTGATAGACTGGACTTGTTGTAAACCTATTACTAGACTCAAGTTAACTTCGCAAGAAAAAAAATTCTGTAGCTTTTATTCCACCTGATATTCCTAATGTGCTGTCAGTGGAGTAAGTTCTCACATCGTTCCTCACGTTTTTCTTACACAATGGTAGTTGTGTTGGTTTTCTTACAATGGTAGTGTGTATTCCTGTGAAGCCAACTGTAGATGCTGTATGTAATATTGTCATACAAACAAACACAATTCAACTTGACACCTTCAATAAAATTTTATTGAAAAAAAAAAAAAGGTACCAATAAACAACAAGAAATCCAGAAAAAAGATTTGTAGAGCAAAGCTCCGTATGTACAGCATATTGCACTACATAACAAATTGTCTTTACTTCCATATTATATCAACAACCAAAAATATATATAAACACAAAAATGAGTGCACAGTAGAGTCTCGAAAACACACAGTCAATGTTTACAAAAATGCTACATTTTCGCTGGGTCTCATTTATTGGTATACAGAGAGTGTGTGATAATCAAGACTTTGTTGAAACTGAGCAATTAAAGGCATATTCCAGGGTTTTAGAAACACATGTACAATTAATCTGTTCTTTAACAATGGGCAAATATTTCATAGCTTTAAGCTCATGAACCAAATTAACCACAACCATTTGTTTTGTTTATACACTGCAATGAGATGTGCAAGGAATGTTGCAAGTTCATTTTTCTATTAAAAAAATGCCCTTGATCTCATGGACTTCACAAGGATCTTACTCATATTAAAAATTATTTTACAAGCATGAACTGTCCTTATAAAAGCAGACCCCTTTTTCTTAAGAAAATACATTTTAAAAAGTTAAGAAAGACCATGAAGAAGAAATGTTATCTTTAAAAAAAATTCTAAATCAAAACCTTCCTCGAAAAACTTCAAATGTATATAAAGTGGACTACAAAATTCAAGACACTGACGGTTTCCATAAAATACATGTCCCGCTAGGGATTCTCCACACTCACATATAATGTGATGAGTGCAGCTTGGGAACCTCATCCTAACAAAACTACACAGGGCACCATGGTGGCTTGTTTCCCTTTCCAATAAATCAAACAGGCCATCAATAGCCTACTTGGTCAATGCACAGATATACCTCTGACACATGGCAAGATTAGCCCAAGAGAACAATCCAGAGTATATACTATACATTAACACTCACAAAAGCGATAAGGGACCCATGGGATCTACAGAAAAAAAAGTACTTTCCAGTGCATATTGATTACAAAAAAATGATAAAGATTAAAGAATTGAAAACATAAATGAACGTCCTGTGGTTTGCGAAGAATTTGAAGGCAACCCTTTTCTCTCTGCTTTGAAGCATTTCTAATGTCATGTGTGTCATTAGCAATGGGTGGGATGGGTGATGACTCACTAATTAAAAAGGAAAGGTCACATCCTGTTGAAAAGTTGAACTGCATCGAAACTACTGCTCTTCTAAACCACATATTGTGAATCTACCCATTATGACGGGTGAATCGGATGGTGGAAGAAAGTCTGAATTGGTCAGGCCCATCAATGGAAAATCACAACCTTTTAAATGTAATGCTCCACACAAAATCTATTTTAGGAGTATAAAACACACGCAAGCTAGAAAATGTGAAGCTTGTCGTTTCTTTCTTCATGAAGAGCAGCAGCTGTGGTCATGAATTCATGTTACAATGTATTCCCATAGTAACACGTTTTCAAAGAGGAATATGACAGAAATATGTGTAATCCACTTCTCTGCTCTGACAGAAGCGGTGAATATTGGTGAAATAATAGCACATGGGACACATAATTGCACCGGGTAAACATGCCACTATTAAAATCCATCGTAACCAATGTGAATTCAGACAGACCATAGGTGTTGTTCTTCATAAAGGGCCAAACTACAAATTTCTTACAGCCTACAGGAGATGAATGATACTACATAAAGTAGAATTTGGGTTGAGTATCATATGAGGCAATGGCAAGTACAATGCAGACCAACCTGCTCAAACAACTGAAGCACATACAAGTCCAAGACCAAAACATGTAAAAAGAAAATAAGAAGTAATTGCACACAGGTGTGTATACAGTAGAAATGGGCAAATGTACAAAAATAAATAAAAAAAAAGGTAAAAAAAAATAAATTACAAAGAAAAATGAACCGATGAACAATACCCATGTGATAAAGGAGCAGCACAAAGAGGACACCAAGAGCCAGTGGTGAGACGGGGCGCTACAGGGACTGGCTCAGCGTTCAGGATCCGCAGGAAACTACAACCACAACCACATTCAGTGCACCTCACGCCTTACTACTACATGCTCAGTAGTCCCCGTCACCACCACAGCCAGCAAGTCAGCCTCAGACTCCTCAGTCAAACTGTACCTTTTATGTGTGTGCTGAGAAATTGGCCAAGAGTAATTTTGAACTGAAATGAAAATAAGAGACTTGACAATACCTCGGGAGGTTTCATCATAAATAAATGGGTGAAAACACTGCTCTTTTTCTAACCATGTATCAGATTCTCAAGGTTACCAGTAGCCCACAAAGTCCCGTCCCTGAGACATCTTTACGAACATGAGAGGAAACCCTAATTATGCAGTGATAAACTTGATACACTGTAAGGAGCATGTAATTACAGACCCCTGATATGTACTGCTCCTTGGGTCCAAAAGTTGGCCTGGGTTCAGCGATGGAAAATATAACAAACAGCATCTTCAACAGTGTCTTTAAACATATTCATATTTCAACAATAATTACAGTCATATTCACTTTTGTCTTTTTGTCTGCTGAGCGAGTGGTGGTTCTATGTACTAAAAGTGTCCCAAATCTGGATCCGAGCACCAAAGAGAACACAAGATCACCCAACAGGATATAAAATGATGTAAAACCCCATAAAAGTAGCCTGAGAAGATCTGTTTCACAGATTGATTATGCAGTATTGTTTGGTGTTCAAAACACACACGGGCCGTGAAAAACATACCAGGACAGAAGCCTTTCAATTGAGTCGCGTCACTCTATTGCAACTACTGTAGCCTGAAACACTGGTACATGTCATTCCCTGAACCCGTGTGCAATCCAGATTCCACTTCACTCAGTTCTCAACTAAATTATTTGTCTTGGACATGATAATGAATACATCTGAAATGTTGTGACGAGAGAAAACGAGTCATAACTGAAAACCTTCATACAAGACACAGGTTCGCTTGGTAACAATCTGAACTCTTGAAGGGTGTGCGCCTAGTGCAAAAACAGTGGATCCACAGTTCCACCTCAAGGGCATGGAGGTCTGAAAACAATTAAATGAAACAAACACATCTAAAACACAGGGATAACTTGAATTTGAGAATGAATTTGGGAACAAATTTACACGTTAAAGAAAGAGTATCTGGTGCTCTAACATTTTAATTGAAATCATTACGGTAGACTTGGCTGAATGGTTTTGCTACGTAAAGAACACGTTGCTCTGTATCACAATGTATTTTGCTCTGTCTTAATTTAGTGCACGTGTGTGAGACCTCCAAAAGGCATGCAAAAGTCAGCACAATATAACTTTCATCTAAATGTTTTTTCATGCGTCTTTTAAAGTGTTTTTTCAGCACTTCTTTGATGTGCTACATCTCAGAAAATATCCAGCCACCCAGTCCCACCCAGCTGTGTTAAATAAACAGTAAACAGTTTCTTTATCTTAAAATATTGATTCAGTTTACTAATTCCACTGCTGATTACACATTTCCTGCTTGCTTCTGTTTTTGCCAATTGACAATACATTTTTTCCTACAGCTAACTGCTTTATTGTTTTCAGTGTATTTATTTTAGTAATCACACTCCTAATATTCATATAAACATCAACCACTGTTCGCTTGTAGCCTGACTGAATGCTGTTGTACACAGGCCAGGCTTGTTTGACCTGATGTTCAGTAGTGCTAACTCCACCCAGATACTTTCTATACCATCAGGCTGTTTGACATGTAGCACATGACTCAAGAAAGGCTCACCTTAAAACATCTATGCATCTTGAAAAAGTAATTTAAATCACTAGTTAAGGTGTGCTGACTTTGCTTTGACTCTGAAGGATCGTGTTCAAACTTAATACCAAGAAAATGGAGAAATAAAAATAGGAAGCAAAATAAAGACAATAAGAAAAGATAAATGTTCCATTGAGGTGAGGTGCAAAATGCTTTGTTCTGAGAAGTTGCCTCTTTGGAAATTAGTAAATCGACGCGTCTGGTCACCTGGGAAACTTCAAAAAAAGAAAACCTCACACCACATTTCTTTTCATTTCCTAACCATCACATCATGCCTGTCAAAATTGCTCAATACTAATTCTGGCAGAAGACAATGAATAAGGCATTCCCAGGTTGTGTGGAGGTCATTAAAAGATGGATACATGTTGAAGTGCAAAAAATTGAACAAGAAAAATGTACTGTACAAAACTACTACACCACACGTATACCAAAATATGAACATTGTCCTGTAGCGGAATATTGGAGCATCATGGCATCTTCTTGGAAAGAAAAAAAACACACGACCTTGTATAAAAGTTGGTTGTCTCCGTCCCGCGGTGACTTTTAGTCTCCTTCTCCACCCCGCCCCCCAAAAACAGACCCGTGTTAGATTTGACAGTGCCATTAGGAGTCCAGTTCCTCAGAGAGATGAAGGAAGACTCCCCTCACCTCCGTCCTGCTCCACCTCCTCCAGCAATGAGCCCCCTGTCAAACAGAAGGCTGAGCAGAGCTGTGGCCAGGCGCCACCACAGCGGCCCCTGGTTCCTTTGGTTTCGATGATACTGAAACAACAAATACAGATGAAACATACGCAAATTAGTGCACCCGTATGAAACTAGTGAAATAGCTGCTAGTTTGGGTTTTCAGTGTGAGCTTTAGTTTGTGTTGGCTGTGACGTGTGCAGATTGACAGTGAGCACGGTGAAAAAGGTCGACTGAGGAGAAGGCAAGACAAAACCAGACACCGAAACGACTCTGATATTTTCACAACAGTCTGCTTCTGTCCCCAACAATACATAGCAGAGGCTTCCCTTTGTGTGCGGGATCCCTACACGATCTGGGCTTCCCAACAGACATTCCAAGCCATAAACACATTCATCACACGGTCACACTTTTTCTAATCTATCTGGCAGAGACCAGCAGCCAGTGGCTCAGGAGGAGACTCTCTCAGGTTTGCGAGCCAATTGGATTGTGTGCGATTAGGGGGGATAATGCTATCTCTGCCATTGAGAATGCTGAGATAAGATAATTGCACCAAATGGGATTAAGGAGCTCTTGATGAGAGGCAGGGAGCCTGTGGAAAACACGTATCTGCATGAGAGAGGTACAGTAGTCCAACGGCTCATCTGCAGACGAAAGGCAGACTCCACCACGCCTGATAATGCGGTGGGTATTATCAGTTCCTTAGGGTTGTAAACTGGAGGAGACTTGAGATTACTTTTAAATGACAATGCACCACAGTGTGCTACCTTTTATTGGCAACATTCTGCCATTGTTTACACCAATATATCTAAAGGCAGAGATTAGATATGCCATATTTACATGACTGTCAAAGTGGTGTCCAAACATTGACCTAGTTAGCCAAGAACTGCCATTGTGATAAGCCTGAGTTCTCTATACTCTTATCAATTTGTGGTGAACATTGCAGAGTGTTGCATAAGCTTTGCCAGCTTCCAACCTGTTTGTGTGTGGGTGTATTTTACTTACTACTTGCTTTTCCTTCAAGAGAAAAATGGAGAGGTAAAAAAATCTGCAGAGAATCTTGAAAAAAACCTATTTTCTGTTGTATGACATATCTAAATATTAGCATGATGTCTGCTTCATATACAATACATAGACAATATTTATATGCAGCACAGAGTGGATGAGCTGGCAGCCAGCATGGCTCAACTTGGTAAACACTGACATGCCTCAAGTCATTAAGTTACTAAATTACTTTATTATTATTATTATTGTTATTATTATTATTATTTTTTTTATAATTATTATTATTATTTTTAAATTATTATTACGACTACACTCAGTTACAACTCTGGCATCAAAGAAGAGGACAGCAAAATGACTGTGTGTGTGCAATTAGTATGTTGCATGTCAATACGTGTAATACTTAATGGTGCTTAGAGTTTCAACATCAGATAATAAAAGCTGCAGGAGTAAAATGAGTCAACTGAGGGGTTTATCACACTGAAAAGCATGTGTATTTACTACAAGCTACACAAGGAGCAATTCATCTTTATAAACAGAAACAGAATGTTCCTGCGACGGTGACCTTTTGCCCTCCACTTTGTCAGGCTGAGAGAGTGACACAGAGACAAACAGACAGAAAGACAAAAAAGAGGTGTGCACAGGCCTGTCGCAACTTAGTCATGAGTCACGCCACCAACTGTCAAAATCAGACTTGGCTCTAAATTTAGCCAGCAACAGAGCAGCAGAGTTTAGCCAGATGCTCGGTGTCGTCACTCTGACTCTAGCCTGATGTGCTTTATCTGTGTCCCATGTGGCCTGTCAGCCCCAGCCAGCTGCTCAGAAGCTCTGCCTTATCGCTCGAGCAAACAGGCCAGCCTCAACAGCAAAAAAGTGATATTAGATAATAGAGAGTAGCATAAATGGACTTCACTGAGAAAAAAAAATCATCACAAAACCATGACTGAAAAGTAAATATCCTAAGCCAGCTTTGTGTGTTTTTATTTCCAGTGCAGCTCCTCTCCTCTCCCTCTACAAGTGCTGAAAGAAGAGAGTGCCGTGCGCTCACTGGAAGAGTAAAGAGATAAAGCCACAAACACTGCGTGAGTGCAGACACACACACGGGCGATATTCAACCCTGCTTTCAACACCTCCTATCGAAAGCACCAGGAGTCTTCTCTCTTAAAAAAACATGGGGATGAAACCTAACTCTGCTCCTTGCCCTGTGCAGGCTGGAGCCGGCTTCCTGCCATTGTGACTGTCTTATTGCCCTGTCTCAAATAGCGGGCCGGCTAATGTCAGCTATCCTCTGGGGGACCTCAACGTCCCCTCCGGTCCTCTCTGACTGAGGAGCAATTTATCTGTCAGCATCCACCAGTACTCCTTCGCTACCTAATCTCTCCTTTTGCCAGGGGCCCCCATGGAGCACACTCACAGCCACATTGCTCCCAAATCCATCAAGATGATGGCAGTCAAAGGCACTTGGATGGCTGGGGACAAGTGTCTGCACTGAATAACTGCAATCGCCTGTTGACAGGAGCGGACAGGACTGAGAAGTGACAAACAGTACCGTTATTCTGGAGCGAGAGTTTTTGTACTTACTGTCACAACCATGTGATAGTGAGAAGTGAGAGACAGCAAAAAGCAGAAAAACAAGTATGGGTGTATTCATGCATGAGCCTGTACACTACACACGTATGCACAATATAATTAATTGCACAACAAGAGCCAGAAATAGCAATTACAGAAGCTGCAGTGGAATCACGCATCCAAATCCACACATAAGTGTTTGGGTATGTATCCCAAACACTTCCCCCTGCTACAGACTCTGATCACACACATAAAATTTGTTATACTCTACTTGTATGACATGTGCCAACAGTAGTCAAACTGGTCTCATTGCAGGTTAGCATCAGCATAAGATTTCCTTACTCATGATACAGGCAAAAGCATTATTCTCATAATTGCTCATTTACTATCACAGCATCAGTGCATCTGTGTCCTGGCACTTGCAGCTTCAGGATGTGACTTCACATAGCCATTCTCACTCTGACTGTCCTCTCCGCCGTTTACTCAACCAGCAAAAAGAGGCACAAGCCACTTCCTCATCGCCTGACCCAGGCCTGCCTCCGTTGTGCGTCAGTAAGTCTTAGCTGCACACGCACACATCACAGCAACCCTCCTGTCTGACTGTCTGGCTGCCTGTGTATGTTTGCCAGTGTCACAATACATGAGTCATGCTGAGTTGCAGAGGTATAAATAACTTTAACTTGATAAGCGCATGAGAAAATCAGTAACTGTCTCGCACTTGAGAGCATGAAGTGAAAAAAATTATATAATGTGCAGGGAGTGACCCAGGTTTTAAGACAAGTGAAGATTGTTGTTTCTTGATCATCTGAGGTTCTTTTCCAAACCTCCCCTCTTCTTTCTATAGCTGCATAGACCTCTTATTTGGGTCTCCTGTGGCCGAGGAAAGGACTGACTGGAGACTCCCTGGAACCACAGCTGTCCCCCTCTGGGCTCACGCGCTGAGCTTCGGGTTACAACATGTTTACCTACCCCTGCCACTTCTGCTTTTTGTCTCCTGGATGTATCAGTATGCGTGGATGTGTATGTGTTCATGTGTTTTTATGAATACATACATGTGTTAGACTGTTAACCACTTGTGCAACAAGAGACTTGCACTCTGAAAAAAAAAAATCTCCTGCCGGGGGGGCTTGTGTATATTTTTGATGCTACAGCAAATGAGGCAACGGTGTGTCACAGTTGTACAACACCCCCGCATAGACACAGCATTTTTCAGCATGCAAACTCAGTGGACAGTGTCATGCTGACCACAGTGTCCTGCGTTGTTTGAGGCCAGGCATCCTTCATGCCACTTTCCTCCACAGCACACTGAGGAAACAGGAGACAAGAGAGAAAGAGAAATAAACAGGAAGAGGAGGCAGGGGGAGGGCTAAGGGTTGGCGAAGTGGGGGAAGGGCGGTCCTGGTTCAGCAATGTCTTTGGCTTAAAGGGTGGGGGGTTGAAATGCCGGGCTCTGTGAGTTCTGCATGTGCACAGCCTCTCCAAAACAAATATGTCGCAAACACAATGAAAGAGCGCAAACTTTTTCTCCACCATAAATTTTTGTCAGATTAACATGGGATCCAAATATTAATAAAATAAGTGCGTGGATGGTGTTGTTACCATGTGGATAGGACTTTTTCTGCTTTGATTAAAAAAAACAACAACACAGTTCTAGTCTGACACACACAAATGAAGACACAAACACACAAACTTGTAGTTCGATGAAGGTAGAGTTATGTCCAATCTGCAGCATTGCACTCGTAAAGTCACAGGATATGGACTAAAAAAGGTATGGCTGATTAAAAATAAAAGATATAGTTTTGTGTGCCTGGTGGCAGTCACAGGTAAGAATCAGTAAAAGAATCAGACAAATCTGAAAACTGTCAGAAGACAATGTATAACACTTCTATATCAGAACTGCACACACGCAACACTTCATAAGGAGCACTAAGGCAAGATTCTGTTATGGAGTGGGATATTACTGGATAGATGTAACTTGTTTACTGCCATCAAAATAGAGGCCAAAGTCCCTGAACAGTATAGGAAATAAGCAGGACGCATATTTCCTTCTCACCATTTGTAGGTGTTCCCGGTGAAACTGGTCTCCTATCAGCTGGAGTTTCTGACCAATGCAGGCCTCCACACTGCGGGCCACAGGCTGCTGCTGGGGTGGCTGCATCCCGTTTTGCTCCTCTTCGCTTTCTTGTTGCCTTGCCTCCTGATCCCCAACAAGCTCAAAGTGTGCCGGGAAGTGCAATCGAAAGCCTGCGTTGCCTGTTGAGTGTCAAGGCTAAGACTTATTATTTTGCCAACAACTCAAGCGTTCTGTATAAATTTAACAACAGCAATGACACGTGACGAGGTGTTTTTTTTACTGTGTATATTATGTCTGATGATGCAACAGGTACAAAGAGCAACCAAGTACCGCTGAACTTGTCTTCGACCAACCAAAATGCTTGGCTTTAACAGAAATCTACACAGTAACACAGATTTATGGGTCACTTAGTTGTCACTAAGCTACTTTGGAATGATTATTTGTATATGATGCCAATGTAACTTTGCTATCACTAATAATTCTCTGTACAGTTGCTGCTTACGCAGGTAAGCCCTTCTGTCATGTCCTTTCAGTCACAATGCCAGTCTGGCGCCTTTTGAATAGCAAAGCAGCTGGGTACACTCCATACAGACCATAAAAGCCACTGTGATCACGACTATCAGGCGCCAGGGGTGAGATCAGCGCAGCAACATTGTAAGCCATTTCTCACAGCAAGTCTCACATTATAGTTTCATGCTTCAGTTTTATAACACTGGTTATCACGCACAAGGCAATGTTCCTTTTTCTTTTTTGAAATACAGTATGTCATCAGACTCACCGTAGAAGAGTTGTCTGGGCTCCTCTGCAACTCCACAGGGCAGCATGCCGTTGTACGGTGCCAGGGCAGGGCCAGGAGTCTGTGTGCCCCGGTCTTCACACTTTACCTCCCGGAAAGTGGTGCGCCAGCAGAGGGGGTCTGGCTCAAACACATCGTCCTCCTCATCGTCCATACGGGGGCACTATAAGATGAGCAGCCTTCAAAGTAACAGCACATAGAAAGAAAGATTACTGCTACAGCTGAATTTATAACATTTGTCTTCCAGTGAGTGTTTGAGTCAAAGGCATCCCAAGTGTCCTTCCTAATGATGGTAACCTTGGACAAGTCTGCATTAGGCCTGATGAGATGATGTCATACACATTCTTTATACATTTATTCCTCCAAAGCATTCATTATCATTATAGACAACCTGCCTGGTTTATAAAGAGCGCCCTCAAATCAATAAAACCACACTGGACAAGTTGGGGAAGAGAAAATTTGTGAACGGTCTGCCTTCATTTGTGGCAAAGAGCTCAGTGCTTACTTAGACAAATGACTCTGTTCATCTCAGTGATGAAACCACACAATTCACTGCGGTTAGGAGACTCGATTGAGCTACATTTACATAAATGGGAGTTTGGCTGACTAGGTTAAAGGGGGATCGCTCTTGTCTGTGCTAAGCAGCCCTGTGGACAGGAGCCTGTATCATTATAACCCACTTATAATACTAATATTAAGTACTTTTACAGCAAATAATTTTAGGTATCTGTACTCACTGCACATACAAACATTTGAAATGTACACAATTTGTAAACTCGATGACAAGAATAATAAAATTGCATTGTTACAAATCATTACAGCAACGATCCCACAGTGTGGCAAAAATCTCAGGGAGCACTCTCCAGTGTCAGCAGTGCACTACACTTTAACCCTGAAGCATATACTGGGTCAAAGAGTTATCAAAATATGGGTGCAATTCAAGTTGCCTCACCAGCTAACCCCCAATTCACCATCGAGTTGTAATACAGGGTTAGACTACTACCACACTTCCAAATTAGGGTCCACAGCAAAAGGGTAATGACAGTCTTTGAGGAAAATCCTAAGCCACTCTCCCTACCCTGGTCTGTAAGCTTGCCAGCTTCCCTGAGAAGGAGTTTTCATTTCTTCACCCAACATAAGCTGATTGGCCTGTCTCTAGCATGCCCAGACCTCACAATACTGCTTGCGCGTTCACAATAAACCACTGGTGTGTAAAACCACTTAATGCTTTGTTTTGACAAACAAAGAGTAAGAACATGGAAGGCTCAGAAAAAACATAGGCTCAACTTCCATACACCCAGAGGGCTGCTCTCACTACTGGTCTACTGTTCTCTTAGTGAGTTGTGTGTTTGTGTCAGACAGTGGCTCCCCCTGCTGCAAACAAAATCACCCTAACAAAAGGGAAGGAGAGAGAGATGAGGGTGGCAGCGGTGAGGGTGGAGAGGCAGCACTATTGTTGACACAGTTTCAATCCAACGGCATCAACAGCTTCACATCACACCATTTTCCACTTTATGTAACGTTATGCACATCAACACCTAACTAGCACACAGCATCATCAAGCCTAAATCGGCGGCAGCCTCGCCACGATTTTCATCATCGTCAAAAACATATCTAGTTAATAATCCACAGGCAAAGCATGTGTTTCAGAAAAACCCTGACCTCAAACTAAATTGTGTCAAAAAGAGTTTTGCAGTGATGTAAAAAAAAAAAAAAGTAAAAAAACAAACACACATAGGCCTATCTGGAAAATAAATTTCAATAGTACACACGTCTAAATGTTATTAGGCGTTGGTAAATTATTTTAATCTAAAGAGAAAACAGCTGTCACTACATTTCAGTGAAACGCGAAACACTCGGCAGAAACATCCGCGCAGTCTGAAGTCCATTCACCGACTGAGCTCTCTAAACCGGGAAAGCCGGTATAATTTAAATGTCTGCCGTATGAATGCCACTTGCTGAGTTACACTAAATACAGTTATATTTGGACTGAATTGGCGTTTGGCAGAGTAATGTACACGCCACATGTCGAAAAAATTCACTGCAGCTGTTTCAACGACAACAGAGGCACGTTGTTTTTTTTGCTTCTTCCTAAGGACTCGGGTGTTACTTTAAGTTAAAGCCCGTGCCGACTAGCTGATGGTGAGTACAACGACGACACTTAGCCTAAATGTATTTTTAAGGCACTTACCACAGAGATGGGCTTCGTTGTAACGGCTGTCTTGAACGCCTACTCAGAATAAAAAAGGACAGCGAGTTCAATATCCTGGAAAGTCAAGCGAGTTTAGTCCGTATCACCTCCACGACGACTTCCATTCTGCGAGGAAAAGCGCAACAAGCCCATTTCATTTCGCCGACGTCAGCTCCAAACTGACTCCGCCTGCCCGGGCGTGGTGCTGAAAGTTAGTAAATAAACTCTCCTTAAAGACGCGAGTGTTTCTGTCGTCCAACTGTGTGTACATCAGCACATACTGTCCCTTTAAGGAGGCTTTACGTTCAGACGCTGTAGCCAATCGTGGAGTTTGTTTTCATCCCGCCTTCGACGTCGCGTATTCAGACACGTGGACGGGAAATTCCCCGTAGCACGAGACCGCTTTCACGCAACTGCTGCGCTCATCTGGCCAGAAACCTGTGAACTGCTGTCACCAGGAAGCTTTACATGCACATTGACATTAAAGGGAAAATACATAGAATATATCTTATATTTCACATCTAACTCTCGGGTTTTGAAAGCACCACCGTATGTTCTGTTTAAATTAACAGGCTTTTTGGTTATTGCAAGGGTTTAAATGACCTAGATCTGAAGTAGCCAAGTCTGCACCTGTAGCAGAGAACATATAGGCTTTTTGTGTGACATACAACAGTCTTGACACCATAACTTAGGTCATCATGGGAGGCTTTTGTCAACCCATCAAAGAAGAAGGCAAGTTACTCTTGAGCAGTGGTCATACCATCACCCCAAGCTAAATGATGAGCTTTTTATCAGACAATAACAATAGTGGGGAAGCAACTAATGCAAATTGGATCCAAGTGGAATTTTATTGAAAGAAAGACATTTTTTCATAGTTTATAGGCGATGCTATTGTGCTGACTTGAAAATGTATTTAATGCATATATATTGTAATAAAATTGCAATAACAAATAGGCTAAATTAGGTGAGGTGGTATCTAGAAATTGGAAAAATAAAAATCAATCAAATCAAAAAAGATCTGGCAGTCCTACTGAATGTTGGAAACATTCTAACATCAAAAATACACAATATGTTGCAAGGGTGCAAGAGTCTAGTTAGAGCTACAGCAGGTAATATTCACTATAACCACAAACATATTGCAGTTCAGATATACTAACATTCATTTTATTTTTTAGGTGATTTACAATCAACCCATGGCTTGACAGTTAACCATGTCCACGCTGAGTTGGTTCTAATACCCCTCTTCTAATGGAGGGCAGGGCAGGTGCTGCTGATCTGCCCCGTCCCTCGGGGCTATCACCGATCAATAAACCCTTGGACAGCTGGAGCCGAGGCTGACTCTCTGCATTCTCCCACAGAGCATCACCCTGCCCCCAACTCCTCCTCCACTGAGCTGTGTGAGAAGTCACGGGTCCCTGCCCCCTCTGTCCTGTCTGAATTGGATAGACCTCTAGATTTGGACTTTGTGCCACCTGCGTCCTTTCAAAAGAGGTGGGGATGCACTGTGGAAGAGAGGATTGGTTTCCTCGCTCACTGTGATATTGGAAACTTGATCACTTCTTGCATGAGTGGCCACTGTAAACAACAAAAGGCGCAAAGATGCGGCAGCATTAGTTGCTGCTTCCTTTTGTGCTCCAGCCAAACAAAGAAGATCCCCCCTGCTTAAGAGACTACCAAGAGAACACCTGTAATTACTAAAGAGAAAGTCAGAATCCTTGTAAGGGCATTGTTGCAGTTCCCAGTGCAAAGTAATATAAGTTGTAAAAAAAAATCAGATAACCTTTTCAAGGTAGTTGTTGTTAAGTGTTTGTCCAGAAAGTCCAGAAATTAAATATTAATTCAAACCTGTGTATACAGTATTGATGGCAGTATCTTAAGCAAACAAACCTAAGTTATTCATTAACATGCATTAGGCTGTGATGTATTTGCATTTGAGAGTTGCTGCAGAAATCATTGAGGCCACAAGGCAGCTCTCAGTGGGACACATAGACAGGCCTCTATAACATAAATAATGAATATGGATAAATTCACTGCGGCTCTTACCACTACCAAGGAGCATAAATTATAAATTCAACACATTGTTGACTTAACTTACTGAGCCAGGTCTATCAGTATGTAGATTATGGCTTTGTGTTGATGACAAACAAGTCTTTGAAGTGCACATCCACAAATTCTATTAGTGTACCATATCCAGACAGAAAGTGAGACTACACTAACAGAATACTGTGCCAAATATCTGTTAATGTCTCTTCTTCTCTCCTCAACACTAAACAATATCAACACTGACTTGTGTTTGCATTGTGGAAAGCAAGTGTTAATAAATAAGTTCCAATAGATGCCTGAGAACCCTGGGAGAGAGAAGGCGGGCATCAGTTTATGTTACATCAGAAAGCTGTTTCTGAAGAGCGATGCATGCACACCCACACACACAGACTTGCAGAAGAACCATGAGTGCACATACCCGTACAAATACACATGGCTGCACAATCACATGCCCTACTTCCTCTGTAACCTCAAAAGCCCATTCTCCCTCTTGATATCTCATTCTCTATATGCATGTACACCCGCATCTATCACTCACTCACACACACACACACACACACACACACACACACACACACAGCATGTTTCAGCATGTGAATCCTGCCTGGAAACTAGAGGGAGGGATTTCATTTCATTTGCTCCAACTGGACATGTTCCATGGCAACCACATCCTGACTGTGAGCCAGTTAGATGAGACATGTGTGGCACACTGACCCAATGGCAGAGATCACAATGGAGTAGTGACCTGATAACAAAGGGGGGGCTTGCTTCCCTGCTCTCTCAGGCTCTCCTCATGTCAGCTCTCTGAAGACACAGAGTAATCTTGTATTTCTGTCCCTCAGATCACTGTTATTCAGGTAGTATTTTATCTCCCCCTGAAATTTTAAGTGGATGTCATGACCAGCAAAGTCAGACCAGGACCAAAGAATTTGACAGCATCTGATGCTGTAAGGTTATAAACGCACACACACACACACACACGTGAATGCATCTATGTAAATCTCCTGTGGGAATAGCCTAAGGCTTGTTATCATCATCAAAGTCATCCATTTTTTAATGTCAAGTGACTTGCAATATCTGACATTTTCCTTTACTCTTTCAAAAAATAAACAATATACATTACATTACAGGGACCTTAAAGGGACACATATACATTAAGATACTAGCACCACCCAGATGAGGAAAAAGTACTCCCTTTACATGAGTGTTAAAATGTGAGTTTACCTGTCTACCAGTTTATATACCAAGTTATTTTATAACTGATTTTTTCTGTTATGGTAGGTAACAAAACAGACAAAAGGTAAAAGTGCATTCTTTTTTCTGTAGGTCTACAACCTCTCAACAGGTCCTCTCGGGTGAAGACTAACTGAATAATGTAACAGGTGTGGAGAAGTGGAGTGGAGCAATTTTGTGCTTGAACCCAGCCTCTTTTAGAAATTCTGAGGGGGAGGCAAGTTATGAAGCAAGGACACCTGATCTGACCCTGTAACTGAGAGCACTGACACAAACAGCCACCATTGTAAGGGCTGTCTGGTAATCATACATCCCTGTCTGGCTGTAGACTACGGGGCCAAACCTCACACTCTCAAAACTGACTTGGACGCAGAGGTCTTTCATATTGTTGGGAATCATCCTCATTCTTAAGAGGAATACAGAAATATACAGGCGAAGCCAGACGCATTTGGTTTAAAATAAAAATAAAAATGCTGTGCATTTTAGAGTCCCTTTGTGAATGAGGGCATCACATCAGAGTTACTTAAAGGTTCAGTGTGTAAGATTTAGTGGCATCTAGCGGTGAAGTTGTGAATTGCAACCAACTGTCCAGTCTACCACTGCCCCCTACCCTTTCAAAGAGCGTAGGACAGCTACAGTGGCTGACACAGCACAAAAGGTGTGTCTTCTGAGACAGCAGATAGAAGCCAATAAAGAAATTAGGTTTCTTTAGGTAGATATATAAACAAATTATATTAACTTAATTATTTAACAAAACCATATGTTACTGCGACTTGGCCACTGAGAGAAAACATGGAAAATGTAACCCAAGAGTGTGAAACATTGCCACTGTTTCTGCACCACAGTCCAATTTAAACCACATGATAAATAAAGTTTAGACAAATATTGACAAGGGAAATATGTTAATTCTCTCTGTGATTATAGACCCTCACCAATACTGCCTACCAGCAATGTCTGGCCCACAGCTAGCTTATGGTGCTTTGATAGCGGCAAAAAATATAAATAAATACTTTCATAGTGGAAATAATTCTCAGTCATGACAGCAACAGTTACTCATGTAATCACTTCCTTCTAGCAGAAAAAAAATTGTCCCATGGTGGGATCAAACATAAAACCTTTGAGCTGCAAATCCAGCACTTTACCAGCTGAGCTAACCAAACACTGAATCAAAGTTTTAAATATTATGTGTTATATGCACACCCACCATCTAATGGTTGAAAAAATTGCTCTGATGCAAAACTTATTTGCCGACCCCGGCTGTATATTGTTACTGTTTCTTTTAATTTGAACCTACATATTCAATGTAGTGATGAGATAGTGATGAAACATGACAGTGCAACATGGTGACATCCATGGAAGGCGGCACCTACGGCTATGTTACATTACATTTACATGTATGCATTTAGCTGCCACTTTTACCAAAAAGCGACATACAATTGCTATTCATGTCAGTGGTCGCATGCCTCTGAAGCAACTAGGGGGTTAAGTGTCTTGCTCAGGGACACAATGGTGGATGGGTCACAGTGGGGAATTGACCCCTGGTCTCTCACACCAAAGGAATGTGCCATCACCAGATATAAATGAATCATTTTAAGGTCATAAAAACATAACAGTTTATTATGGAAGTTCTTTATGCACCGCTGAAATCATGGTTATGGATCCTCAGAAATATTACCCACTGGACCTTTAAGGAATATCCTACTGTTGTGTGAGTCTAGATGATGACTGAAGATGACTGAAGACATGGCCCAAAACCTGAAAAGGACAAAACCAACAATTAATTGTAACCAAAGCCTGATATATTTTATTCCTCTGTTCCAGAGACCTCCATTGTTGTCCAGCAACTATCAAAAACAACAACATCGAGAGACACTGTTAAGGCTGGGGACTATAAACATAGGAAGTGTAGTTTATTTTGAAACAATCCCACATACACTGTCAACAAATACACGGCCGAACATAGTCCCTTTCAAATGTGCTATTTCCTGTTTGCTAAAAACTAGATTGCCCAGCTGCTGATTTTTTTTTTAAGTCAATTTTTGTCAACTGTTTTTAAAGATTTACATCTTCAGTAAATGGGTTTGGGGCTGAATGCCACTGACAAGCCCTAGGAGGAGGTAGGGAAGCTGTAAGGGAGAGACAGACTTACACATTGTTGGTTTTGGTTATTTTATGAGATTTATTTACAAAGAGAAAAATATAGAATATTGCAGCCTTATCCTTTAAAGCACTTCACGTGTTTGGTTCAAAAATAAATTGTGCAATATATCCTATAGTTTGTTTTTTTTAGCATTTAGTGTGGTCATGACTTAATACAATTATAATACAATAATACAATACTTACAATACAATATAATCTTGTTAGCAATTATTTATTCTTGTTTGATTGATTGTTGAACCTTTGCAACCATGTCGACTGACTCCTGTGATGACTGTATGATGCTAACTACAGAAAAATGGTCATCATGTCAGTGCACAATCTGTAGCTTAGACATGTTTATTTCATTGCGCCATTAAATCCCAGCTCATGAAGGTTCCCCCCTGTGGGAAAAGAGGAAAATGAGTAACTGCTCTACATGCTCTGACCCTCTGCTGAACCAAGCACCATTTGATCTTCACCGCTGGCAATGTAGCATAGCCCTGCATGACATTCTGTAGTTTATATTATAGCTGAGACACACTGAAGTCCAGCAATTTACAGACTGCAGGTGATACTTTCATGTCACGCGAGAAGAATCAATTGAAAGTCAGGAGCCTGTCTTCAAGTTTCTCCAGTATTTTGCCCGTCGGCTACTCATAGGCAGGCGTCGTCTCGGAAATTCTGGGCTTCACTTAATGAGACTGACTGGTGTGTCAAGCTGCTCTGCTCGTTCTTTGGAGAGGGTGTATGTGTGGCAACAGCATCAACAGTCACACAAACATGCACACAGTAGATAAGGCTGGATAACTATGTGGGAGAGCTGACCAGTTATCCAGCCTTCTCAAAGGCACCCTGTTTAATCTGCTCCACACATTAAAGCCCCGGCACCTGAAAGCAGGCATGTCCTAACAGCTGTGGACATGACTCTGTCTCTCTCGCTCTCTCTCTCTGAAGTGATGCAGCACAGCGGTGTCCCCAGCCACGCAGCAGAGAAGCTGAGGATGAAGACTTGGAGACTGCTTACCATGAATGAGTCAATCTCACACCAGGGTTATGACAGTCCAAAGAGCCCTCAAAACCCAACACAGCCCTTCAAGCATGCACAAAGGGCTTTTCTCCACCATTAAAAGGCGTCACACTGGTCCTTCATCGCTTTGAAATGCTGATATTGTTTTCTACAGGATTTTCGTCATGCTTTCAACATGAAATCCCCAGAGGTAAAAAATAAAGAGACATCAAATAAATGTAACAAATGGCTTAATATTTAATCACTGTTGATCATTAAACCATTTAAATAAAGCCGATTACTATCGGCACTCTGGCTTTTAAAACAGTACAGAACCACCGCAGCTGTATCAGGATTTATTTATTTGCAACTTAATTAACTGCGAATGGCTCAAAGGCTGCCTGCTGCTGCGTGGAGGTCCAACATAGAGGCGTACAAACAGTGTGTGGAAAAGCACCATTAATGGCATCTATCATCAGCTACTAATTATGCTGCCTGTGGGCCCGACTGGATCCTGTTTCAGCTTTGGGCTTCAGCCACCAAACACTTAGCATTCATATTTAATCACACCTCATTATCCACCAACAATGTAGGAAGGAGACAGAGACTTTACCTGATATGCCAGACAGACACGGTCAACATAGAGACAGAAAAGGAAAATCACACACCCCCACACACACACATACATACATAAACCATCACCTGCAAAGACAAACAGCAGCGANATAAGCCCCCCCGTCAATGACTGTACGGAAAGAGATCTCTGCTCCTGAAGTGACTCAACTTCTTTGATGAGAGGCAGTACCCCAATTCTGTGCTTTCTCAGCATGTTGGTCCTTTCATGTGAGATTCTTTTCTTTTCAGTGTGTTCTGGTTCAAAGAGCAGCAAAAGCAAACGGAGGCTAATCCCTTATCCTCACAACAACTGCTGGTTTGTTGCCGGGTTATCAGCTTAGAGTCATCGTGATGTCACACTCTTCAGGTGTAAGTAGCCTGATGTTGGACATCAAATATGACTTTGGTCTGCTCAGGCCACCTGCTCTTGTTATTGTCATGCAATGTGAAACAGAATACACAGTCATGCTCTTCACTTATTGTGCAACGGAGAACGTTTCATGATAAGAAATCAGTGTCAAGTGTTACTTCTTTTGATTTGGCTGTGTGTGTGTGTGTGTGTGTGTGTGTGTGTGTGTGTGTGTGTGTGTGTGTGTGTGTGTGTGTGTGTGTGTGTG
>JAPMOB010249124.1:0-12007 GCA_029875015.1 Lepomis gibbosus
TAATCTTTACTCATTACCACTGACGACAACGTTGCCCTGCACGATTGCTCTGAAAGTTGCTCTGTGTATCATCAGCTTAAAAGTAAATAAAAATGATTTGTATCATGTAATCCCTTGTTCTTGGGGCAGCATTGCACACAAAGCCGATAGAGAGAAGTTGCTGAAGTGCCGGGACCCTTCTGTCTATAGATAAGGATTGCAATGTGATTCATGCTAATTACCATAAATGTGTGTGTCAACAATAACAGCAAATATGATTCTCAAAAAGAGGAGTGGATTGAGAAATATATAGTGAACCAGGATAAATTACATGACACAATGTGCTGCAGGAACCAGAATCTACCTGAAGGGCTCTCCCACTGGGCTCATACAGAGAACAATGTGCAGGTTGTTCCTGACTCGCTCTATCAGGTAGCTGAACAAGGAGTCAGGAGTCTCCACCACATTGTCTTTCCTGGCAGACTCTGACAGAGCATTGCATACCTAGAGGTAGAACGACAACAGGTACATGTCATGAGAATTGGAATTAGGTTTTAACTGACTTCAGACATGGTGTTAATATAAACTTTATGATAAAATCTTAACTTTACACATAATTCATATTCAATTCAACTTTTATTAAAATATGCTTGCAGAAACAGAAATAGAGATGTGCTTGAGTTAGACAGATGTCCAGGTATAAAACATCTAAAGTACAAATATGAAATACAATATATCTGAAAACATTACAGACCTCAACAAACTCATCCTGCTTGTAGAGGTTAGGCACCTCTCCAGAGCTCAGGATGTTATTGATGTCTTCAAGGAAGGATTTGTCTGTGATCTGGGTGTCATTGAAAAGGAAGACTGTGGGCTTGTTGTCCACACCAGTCAAACGGTAAAGCTTCTTGATGTCTGAAAGCAAAGACAAAAAAATTCCCAATACATGTGATTACATGATTGTTTTAATCTTGTTTAATTTCCATCATTGGTTTGAGCTTTCTTCATTTAATTTCTAGACCACAGGGTTACTTCCAGAGCGGAAGGCATTGGATACAGTCATTTTGTTTGATCTCACCTTCTCTAAACTCCTGTTTGCGGTACTGCTTGGTGACTTCCACCTGGAATAACTGGTACTCACAGATGAAGGCGGCCATCTTAGACAAGCTCTGTCTACCAGAGCCCCCAACACCCACCAGCAGCATGTTGCCCCTGAGTTGACTGATCACACGTACTACACGAGTTACTGTGGGAGGAACACAAAAATATTACCCAGATAACAAATTTAATGGGAAATCCTTTGCTTACAGTATTCTTACAATAAATACTACAATAAGCCCTGTGTGTGGCTGACAAGCATTTCCAAATATTCAGATACTTTCATGCTAGAACATTATTTCTACTCATGTGACAAAATCTAGAGCAATAGAGTTTTGTACTCCTACTTCCTGCTAATAGTGTGCAATCTGTTCCAATATTGACATAAAGCTTAATGGAGCTCCAGTGTGCCTGAAAAATACAAGCAGGTATGTTTCTATAGTAATGCAGTGTTACTGATTTGCGTAACCATGTGGAAAGTGGCACATTGACAGCAGGCCAAAGAGAGCTGAGAGGCCGTCTCTCTTTCAACTACTAAAACTGGCAAACAGTGAACACAGGAAAGACACATCAGAGCTCAGCAGATGAGGACCTCTTATATTGATTGTGGTAATGTGCTAGATTGACTGGTGGAATTGACCCTGTTGATGTACCAGGGGAATTGTGTGCACAGCGTATTGTCCATTTAAATATGTGCACGAGGGCGTGTGTGGATGTGTGTGTGTTGTGTTCTCAGGCGCACTGTGTTCGATGGCGTCTCGGAAGAGAACCAGGCTCATGGGCACTACGCCAGGTGTCAGGTTGTAGTCCTCCAGCTGGGTTTCCATGAACTTCTTGAGAATCGTCAAGTCCAGTAGGTCCTCATACACACAAGACTCACTCAGGAAATCACCTGACCCACACACAGAAAATAAACACACACAAACACATTCATATGCTCATGATTATATCAGTTTCATAATGCTTAAACAACAACCCATTACCAATCTATTATCTTATCTGTAATATAAAGTATTAGTACAGAGTAATTTTACATTGGTGTGACACTACTGTGTGTACAGTAATAAAGGTACCAAATATTGGCGGTTGTTTGTTGGGGCAGATGTTGTGGAACGTGAGGTCAAAGAGTGAGCCCAGTTTTTCCGCCAGAAAAGCAACAAAAGCCTCCATGTCACTTTGATCTACAAGCCGGTCTGAGAAAACCCTGAAATCAACAACAAAACAAAGACAACAAATTTTAACCACAGTTCCACAATCTACTCTATATACACAACTTCAGTTAAGGGATCATGTAAAATAATGAGGCTAGAGCTATAGTAAATATGCTGAATGACTGTGAGAAGGTCAAAGATTTGAAAAATGACTTTGGTTACCTGAAGCATTCATGGATCCACAGTCTAGTGATGCTGTTCTTGGTATCATGGAAGTCTGGGTGAGCTCGTAACAGACCCTGAAACACCTAGAAGGTGTAGAATACTAAAGTATTTACAATTTTCATACAAGTCTCAATAACCTTATAAGCCTTCTGACCTAAATCACACAAATAAACAGGTAATTTAAATATGCATTAGTTAATTTTAAAGAAAATTGTTACCATAGCCAGGAATATTGGATATGTGAAAACATTTAACTTCCATGTGAAACAGTCTCCAGTTGTATTTTCTTGAAAACACATATTAGGTATGTATCTGTGTGCTGTGGGTTTACTTGTATCGATCTAACCAATCTATATGTAATTTTGTGTACCTTGGAGATATCCCTTAAGTTGAAGAGGTAGTGTATCTTGGCTGGAGTGGGAAGAAAATGAGCTGAAACAGCATTATACAGTTCTAAAGTGGCCTGAGTTAGAATCTCTCCGATGGGCTTCACCTCCTCTTTAAAACCCTGTAGCTTTTGGTTTATCATGGTACTGTAGATCCTCCTGATCTGTGACTCCTGCATACAGAGAGAGACAAGTCTGTTCAAGTACATTCTCATTGCATTTTTAAATTCTGTTTAATTCTGTTAATTTCAAATTCTGTTTAAGTAAAAATTAATAAATCACTGTAATTTTGTCACATGCTGTCTTCAGTCGTAAAGAATAAAAGTTGGATATGACAGGAGGACTTACATTAGGGAAGGTCATATTGATAAGGTTGAATCGGCTCTGTAAACGCCCAGAGATGTGAGTCCTCCCTCCACCAGGAGGCCCCATGGACGCCAACAAGAACATGTCCTATCAAAGCAAACATGCACACATAAGGTCACACACAAACACCACAGAAAACAGTTTTAAGTCCTCAAATTAAGACACACTGTACCTATGAAATAAAACATATTTCAAATCTAAAGCTTGTCCCAGACACTGAAAAGAGTGTTAATTAAAAGGTGATTATAGAGGAGGCACTGAGAAGGCAGTAAAATTAAAATATTTATATCTGACACACACACACACACACACACAAGCAGACCACACTCCTCATCTTACCTTGACAAACTTTAGGGTCTGTTTCTGGCGGTCATACCAGAAGCCATAGTCTATCCAGAGACGCAGCAGTTCCAGCGGTGGCTGGGAGCCAAAGAGGTCATGGGCCGGCATGTTTAGGTCGTCCAGGAAGCACAGCAGGCGCTTTCCACCTGCTGGCACAAACACGCTTTTGGTTCTTTTCTCTATGCGGCTCTCCATGATGGCTTGGATGTTATTAGAGGTGGTCTGGAGAGTGATGGAAACACAGAGAGAAAGACATAGATCCAAAAATTGAATGTTATGTTTCATATCCGCATAAAGTACTGGTGCATCTCATAAAATTAGAATATTGTGGAAAAGTTCTTCTATTTCTGTAATGTTATTGAAAAAGTTAAACTTTCATCTATTCTAGATTCATTACACATAAAATGAAATATTTCTGGTCCTTTTTGTTTTAATCTTGACCATTAAAGCTCATGGAAATCATCCATATCTCAAAATATCCTTCTGCACAAATCACTGCATCAATGTGGCGTAGCATGGTGGCAATCAGCCTGCTGAGGTGCTCAACATTGATGCTGAGGTGTTAAGGAAGCCCAGGTTGCTGTGATGGCGGCCTTCAGCTCGCCTATATTGTTTGGTCTGTTGCCACTTACTGTATTCTTGACAATACAACATAGATTCTCTATGGACAGGTCAGACGAGTTGGCTGGCCAACCAAGCACAGTAATACCATGGTTAGCAAGCCAGTTACTAGTGGTTTTGGCCCTGTGGGCAGGTTCCAAGTCTTGCTGGAAAAGGAAATCAGCCTCTCCATAAAGCTTGTCAGCAGATGGAAGCATGAAGTGCTTTGCTCGACAGTCCTCTCAGGCTGCGGTCATCCCTGTTGCTTGTTCACCTTTTCCTACCACATTTTAAACTCCTAGTCAACATTCTGTGAATATGCTTTGATACAGCACTCTGCAATCAGCCAACTCTTTTAAGCAGTGGCCTTCTATGGCTTACCCTCCTTGTGGAGGGTGTCGATGAGTGTCTTCTGGACAACTGTCAAGTAGGAAGTCTTTCACCATGATTATGGTTGTGTGTACTGAACCAGACTGAAATATTAAAGTCTCTTCTCAGGTCAGCATTTAACTATTTCTTCTAATAGTCTAATATTTTGAGATATTGATTTTTGATTTCCATGAGCTATAAAAATATAGAAATTGGAAATCCTGCCATGGAGAAGAAAGTCCACTTTGCTTTTGATTATTTTGTTGTTGATAAGTCTGTGAGATATTGACATTAAAATGATTAACCCACGCCCATGAGACTGAACTTTATAGATGTGCAGATTAACTAAGGGAAGCAGAGTGTGAAGGAAAGAGAGTCTGAGGAAAAAGATGAAAAAGTAGCACTAATCCCAAAATACATATTAATCAGTCGGAGTGGGATGGATGCAGAGGAAAGACGAGGGAAAAATGGTGGGGAGAGAGCTGCCAGGTTAGAGCCGGGCTGTGAGGCTGATGATGGTGATGATTCTGAACAGGTGGGGGAGCGATGAGTGCCTCCACCTCTCTCTAATAGCCCTATATCACGGCTATCCAGCGCTGACGTCCGCCTTGTGGCAATGCAACACTTTTACTCTAATTGTAGTGAAGCTGAGATGGAGGCTATTCAAAGCCATGACGTGGTGGGATGGAGGCAGTTTCACTCACTCACACACAAAAATATGCACAAGCACATACACACCCGACACCTGCACTCAATCACCTCTACATGACTGCATCTCATGCTGCGAGTGATGGCGGTTTGTTCAATTTATATTTAGCTGACAGATGAGACGTGTGTGCTAGACTGTGCATGTGTGGCATCTATAATATATACTATATGACAGCATGTGTGCTGCAGCCTAGTGGACATACAATGTATAAATCCATATCATGGTATTTACAATCCATCTTCTTCTTTATTGAGAGCAAGCCAGGTGATAAGAATGTCTGGCACAGGAGGACAAACCTGGACTACTCAAATTATAACCTTGCGCTTCATGCAAAGACATTAGGGCAGAAAACCACACAAATAAAGAGGGACAAATAAAAAATCAAAGATCTAATAAAACCACAAACTACAAAATACATGTTTACAATTTTTTTAGCAACACTTATCTGTAATTCCCTGTTCCTTAAATCTAACCTCAACCCTCACAGCTATATATGCCTTTATTTTACCTGCTAATGATATAGCTAAACCTATGCGTTAGTCACAAACTGGGACCTTAAAAAAACTGAGCACCAACCTGTGAAGACATGTTGATAGTGAGGTCTGTCCATTTGTTATCCAAACCCTGCAAGACGCTCTGGGCCACTGAGGTTTTACCAGTGCCCACTGGCCCAGTGAGCAGCACTGGGTACTGACCCAACACCAGAGCCTTAACCAGAAAGTTGTAGCGAACTGTGTCCACAGTAGGGACCATAATCTTATAGAACGGAGCACTGCAGGAGAGAGCAGAGGAAGAAATACTGATCTGCTTTTTAGATTTTAGTAATATTGTAAGGTTATATGATCTTGTATTTATTCTGTTTCAAAAGTGAAAGTAAAGTAACTGGATGGGCAGAGTGAATGATTAAAACATCTACACACACTCGCAGCTGATGTCTGGTACATAAGACCGATGAGTTACTTACCTGGCATTGTAGCTCCAGCCCTTTGGGAGCTTATCTTCAAAAGAAGCCCAGGTTTTGTTCTTAGAGTCCACATAGTACTCATAAACCGTGTCCTAAAAAAGAGTTTACATAAAAAGTTCAGAGATGTTGACGCCTGCTAAAACAGATTCTTGCAGTCTGCTGTATTATTTTTATTGTGTCTGGCTGTAATTAAAATGCTTGCATCAGTCCAACCAAGATCTGCAATTGTAGAACACTCTACACATCACACTGATATAGTGTAATGGTTAGTGTAATAGCTCTGGTAGCCCTTGTATAATTTGCTTTGCAATATTAGTTTTTTGCATAGTTTACCCACAGCAGTTGAAGACTACAGTACACCTAAGACTGGCTAAGCAAGCAACCTAGTGAGGAGAGGGAGTGCCCTGTAACTGACTTTGTACGTCATAAGTGAAGTGAGGTGAAGAAATTTTGCTGTACAGAGGACCTTGATGGGGAAGGAGCCCTCCATCTCCCGGAGAAAGTTGTCCATCCTCTTGCGTCCATCCTCGTCGACAGAGGCACACATGGACCAGATGAGGCTGAAGATAAACCAGAGCTCCACGATCCTTCCCAAGTTGTCAGTGTCTTCAGTATTCACCTGGAGAAAGCCCGAAAGTCAGTTACACCAAATGCTATTGAGGATCAACATTTAAAGGTGTGCTGGAAAATGTTTATCCATGAGAAGGATTACAATGCACAGTGAGGGTTACAGATCGCACTCGACTTGTCATACCCCATTGCTGGATGTGGCCAAGGAGTCATAGAGGCAGCAAAGAGAGGTTACTCCATTAAGCTCAGTGATGGGAATCATCTCCTTACAGTTTTTCTGTTTAAATTTCAGTGTGCTCTCTATATATTTCTCAAACAAACGCTTCAAGTGGTCCATTTCAGCCTGCGGAGAAATGGAGCAATGGAGGGATCAATAGATGGAAGTGAAAGGTTACAGAAAATGGAATAAAATAGGCATATTTCATGAAAGTGAGTGAGTGCACTGTACCTTGGGTCGCTTGTCCAACCAGGACTGAACATAAGGCTTCCAGCCCAGATCAATGTAATCACTGTACACCATCCCACAGCGAGACACTGTAGCTGGAGAAGCCATCGCCAGATTCTCCACTTCAAACAGCAGAGACACCTATGACAAAATCATTAATGTACAGTTTTTCACGTTAAACAGTACATAGCTGACTAATTACTTACCATTTATTACTGTATTGTAGATTGTTTTGTTGTTATTGCCTTGTCGGATTAACTACACATACATAAATTAAAACAGCCCAGTCATTGCACATGCACTGCTTTAGATTCAGAGACAAGTAAAATTCTTAGTTACTGTTGCTACAACCTGTCAGACTCAGCATGGTGCTGCCACTGTCTATTACCGCTCTCCCTGGAGAAATATTGTCACATTTTTGGAAAAACAAAAAAGCAATCTTGGTAGACACAGAAAGGTTTGAATTATGCATTTAAGGGTTGTATTGGCTTACTGGGACACTTGAACAGAATAGAGCCATCATTGTCAGTAACAGCAGTGCTTTTCCTACTATGAAAAGTCAAAATGTCTGTTATGTAAAATGCCCACGAGTCTGGTCTCTAGCTCTGTTCTCACCTGTTCAGGCATGGAGATTCTCTCTCCATTGATAAGTGTGAGCACCTTGTTGTCGTCCATAACAGAGTTCATACTCTCAATCCACAGCGTGTCAACAGGCCCGTCGAACACAATCCACTTCTCATCTGGTTTCTCATCTAAAGAAAAAGACTTTAAGTGGTTTGTGTTTGTGTATATTGCATGACAAAGTAATACTGAGTAAAAACATAACTCCTTAGTCTGAGCATAGTAAGTAGCCAAAGAAGCTTTGTTCTATGATAAAATGTCATTTTTTAGGCTTGTACAAAAAAATGAATGCTCTGTGATAAAATAAAATGTCTGCCACTTATGCTGGACTTTAGAAATGGGAATGGGGTGAGCAAGAAGCTCCTAGTGTGTGTTCACTAAATGTAGCAATCATGAGACCAGTACCTGCGCAGGCTGATCTCATGAGGGAGGACAGCACTCCGTCAGTCCACTCATTGGTGGAGAGGTCATTTTCTCCATACAGCTCTCCCAGACTCATTGCCTTAGGGTTCAGAGGATACTCCTGTTGTGCCACATAGACCAAAGCATGAAAGAGAAGATAATAAAAAGAAGACGAAAAGTACATTGTAATGGCAGATCATAATTGCTGAAGACTGTCAGCTACAAATCTATAAATGATGAGAACACATGGAAACAATAGCTTTTCATGGAACATGCATCTTATTGCAGATTTTATCATGTATTAGTGACTGATCTGATTTGGTTTTCTGAATGGTCTAAAATCAAATAGTCTCAGTTAGTTATTACTGGTTAATTTTGTCATGTTTTTCATTGTGAAAATTAAAACAGGTTTCATAGTAGCTCTGTAATATACAGTATATATGCTAATATTACACATAATACCTGCAGTAGGCAGATGATATTTTGAAAATGTCCAAAGAGCAGTTGCATGTTTGATTTCCTTAATCATGTGTGAGTACATGAGGTTGCATGAACATGTGGGCGGGAAAACAATCAACAACAGAAGGTACTGTGCCTCGGCGGAGACAGGCAAAACAGAAGAACAGAAAGACACAAAATGACAACCAGGCAGAGGTGAGGATGACACGAGGGGAGACATCAGAAATAGATATGCAAAGAGCACTGAGGGAAAAACAGAGAGCAAGTAATAAAAATAGAGTGAAATAAGTAGGAAGAAAGTTAGATGAAAAGTAATAAGTAAGGACAGAGAGAGTAGTTGGAAGAAAACATGGCTGTGATTCTGATGCTAATAAAATAAATGGTAGAAAAACAGAGTAACGTGGTTGTAACACTTGTATTTGGTGGCAGGTGTACCTAGATATTTGAGCCCTCTACAGTCATAACAAAATCATAATGTGTACCTCAATTCCTTGATTTGCTCATGATTTTCCATAATAGAGTTTTTCATGACCTAAAAATGTCCTAAATTTCTGGTTTTCAGTAGCAGTATTAGAATTATAAATTATAAATTGGAGTGTATTTGAATCTATCCACACGCACCTGGACCAGCTGGAATCCAGGCACTCCCTTGTTGTTCAGGGCAGTGAGGGCACTCTGCAGGGTCCTCCAGGTAACACTCTTGCCGCTGCCTGTCTTGCCTACAAGCATGGATGAGTGTCGAGAGTTTTTGGTCTCATAAAGTTGGATGACTTTGGTCATCGTAAAAGGAGTCACCTGCAAACCGCTCTGATGAAGCGCAATCTCTATAGCCTCCTTCAACTGCAATAAAATGAGTGATGGTGATACCATGAGTGATATTGTAAACATACAGAAAATGATGAAAGGATGTACCATGTCCATACATATTTTTGTTATTTGTTTTGGTATTTGTGGATCAAAGAAGACGGAACACTGTCATACAGTCAGAGCAAACAGAAAAAAAAACACAAGCTCACTGCAAGAATGCTGATGTCAACTACTGTCTTACCATGCCATAGTCTATAATGGGTATTTCCACAGCAGGGAACAAGTCTTGGGTGATAGCATTGAACAGTGGCACGTCAGATGAGGCCAGCTTAGCAATGTTCATGTCCTTCATAGCTATCAACAGGATCTGAGGACAGAGTTACAAGGGCAGACTCACTCATACATGGACTTCCTATAAAAGAGTTTAGTTCATTTGAAAGGGAGCAGTAGTTAGTTCAGTTAAATTGTTAGGTGTCTAGATTCAGTTCTCCTATGATGTGATATTGTACACAGGAAGCTATAAGAGAAGACAGCACAGCTTGGATTAATGTTCCAGCTCATGCAGTCATAGCAACTGCTTGCCTATCCCATGTAAGTTATAGGCTTTTTCGTAGGAAATTGTCTCTTTGTGTTACACAGTGTTCCCCTGCTGATCTGCACTGGAGCCACAGCAACACAGAGCTAATTTCATACAAAACTCACATCAACTGACTCTTCAGACTGCTCAAGCCTCACACTATGAGGCACCGAATGAGGACTGTGGATTTTGTCACTCACACTGGAAGTGCATTAGGAAGAGATCTCTTATTGGCCAGGATTAACAGAAAGACTGATTATACTAAGCAAAATCTATATAAATGATCATATGGACACCTGAATAAAAATGTGAACCTATTGTTTAAAACTGTTGAGTATTAAATATCAGCAGATTGGTTTTACATGTATAAAAGCTTCTAATGTGCCCTTAGCAAGTCACCATACCTTTTTGTATGTGTTGGAAAGTGACACATGGAGAGAAAGAGAGAGAGAGAGAGAGAGAGACAGAGAGAGAGAGACAGAGACCTACTTCTTCATCAGGAACGTTGGCGCAAGAGCGACGCTTCTTTCCCGCATAGCGAAGCAAGGAGGTGAGAGCACGCAGGCCAAAATCATAGTGGTCCTGTTTAGACAACTGCTGCACTGCTAGGGAGTACAGGGTGAACACTTTCTTAGCCAGGAGCTATGAGACAAAGGAGGACAAAGACAGAGACATAGTGACATAGAGTAACATGAAGATAGAGGCATTCCTGAAGGTTTAGTGTTTATTATTATTTGTTTATTATTTATTGTTATGGGTTAAGTGTACAGAATCTTCACATTTCTAGAAAAATATTGTCAGCTAATGGCCGTAGCCTTTTTAACACTCTAATAGCCTATAGGTCGCACGCCTCTGGAACAAGTAGGGGTTAAGTGTCTTGCTCAGGGACACAATGGTGGATGGGTCACACTGGTGTATTGAACCCGGGTCTCTCACACCAAAGGCATAGTCTTATCCATCGCCAGCAAAGCTATAAATCTTCTTTTTTTTTTTTAGAATTTTATCTATTTAAACCACATGTACACTTTCATGAACATAATGAAGTTTTGAAGTTTCTACATATTAAATCTGCAAACTCAGAAAGTATGATTTTGTTCAACCAGCTGCATTCGTTTAAAAGGTTTAAACCTTAAATTGATAAAAATCTGCCAACAGTGGTTGTTACTACAATGGGCAAAAATGTCTATTAATTGCATATTTTATACATCAAGATAAAATGGATTAGATTCAGAGCTCAACAAAAAGACACTTAACCAACACTGAACCAGTGTGAAACAATGATGGGGTTAGTTGTGGTTCTTCACGTTTTTGCTGTCCTTTTATTGACATTCTTAATTTTGTGAAATTATGTACCAATAAAAAACAATAAATACTGTTTATCAATGGAAGGTCCTTATAAAAATAAAAACAGAAATAAATCTATGTGACAAATAATGTTTTTGTGACTATGTATACTGTGTGTTTTTGTATCTGTCCATTTTCAAAAGCATTTCAGCAATATACAGCGCCATCATTGCTTACAGCAACATCCAGAACCACTGAGTGGTTGTGTTGTTTCAGTCTTAATCTGTTTGCTCTGCTGCTTGCTTAACAATCCTAATTCTCTTGCTGGCACATAATTGCGGCTCCCCACAGGATCCAGCATGACAAGAAAACCTTTGAGCCTACAGTAGTAAGCGGGTGTGTGTCTGTCTGTGTTGACAGCAGTACTGGATTTTGCTGAAGTAAATTCAATTCATTTTTTTTTTTTGTAGAGCAAAATAGGTGTTCATGTTTGAGTGAAAGGCAGATGTGTGAAAGATCTTCTTAAACACATGCAGTTGAGAAAATACACATACCATTATCACCTCCTCTCATCACTCTGTGACAAGCAGCCCACACATAATGCACATAACCAACACACACACACACACACACACACACACACACACACACAC
>JAPMOB010249127.1:0-15499 GCA_029875015.1 Lepomis gibbosus
TTATAATTGCATTCCTACCCACAGTGATGCAGTCTCTGTTTGTGGTGATTTCCATTAAAGACAAAAAAATTTAGTCCGACCTACTTGTTGCTAGGAAGATTGAGAGGGCAGGTGCAGAGCTGACAGTCCATAGGTGACCCACGGGTGGCGTTGCCAAAGTAACCAGGTACGCAGGTGTCACAGTGGGAGCCTGTGGTGTGGTGGGAGCAGTCCTGGAGGAGACACAGGTTAAAGTTCAGCTCAGTGTCATGAGAAGTTAAGAGCTTTTGGTTTCAACACCCCATTGTGTTAATATTGTCTTGAATGCTTTAGACAAGAAAAAACAATCAGATACGATTAAATGTGTGTATTTTTTCTTCTTTCAAACTAACATTTTCTTATGGGCAGTGATGTGATCTTTCCTTTTTTGAATATATCGCAAAGTGTCTCAAAAATCTTGAACACTGTTCCTCTGAGAGAACTCAAGAACTCAGTTTATGTCTTATACACAGCACAAGTTGCCTAATCTCTAGTGTGTAGCGTGTAAAATGGTGATGAAGCTGAATAATGAGCCACAAATTAAGTTATTTCGAGGTTAATACTATGTATAGGAAGCAAGTTTGGAAAAAAGAAGAAAAACTAAAAACTAACAATAAACCTGCTCTACTTTAGTGTCACACTTCTAGAGGTTAACGTTGTAAAGGTAAAAATTAATAGGCTCAAAGGTTACAGCACTGCAATAAGAAGAGCAGAAATACGCTGATACATTGTTCAAAGAGATAAGTGTTGTTCCTAAATAAAGCTGTCAAATCAAATCATTGTCAAGCAGACAACAGCAGGAGGAACAATCTCGAGGAGGTCAAGGTTAATGATATGGTTCAGGATTAGCATCACATTTTGTTACTATAGTAACCAAGCACATAGGATTAACAGCTACATCCAGCTACCAAACACTTGGTCAATAATGTCCCTCAGAGCCTATAAAGAAATTTGCCTATTGATTAATTTTATTTTCAGTATTCTTTTTCTATTGTTAGAATGTTTTATTCTTCTGTGAATGTTTTATTGCCAAGATGGGGCATCACCACAACTGCTTGGTCACTCTGGATAACTACAAGATTAAAATGTGTGAGGTGACCGCCACTAGCATGACATCTAGTGTGAATCTGGCCACACCGTGAACAACTGGAAGTACAATATGAAAATCAATTCAGAACTGCTTTAATTCTCTGTGACATACTTTCAACAAGGTGTTGGAAACATTCCTCAGAGACTTTGTTCCACATTGACATGATAGTATCACACAATTGCTGCAGATTTGTCAGCTGCATGTCCATGATGTGAATCTCCCCTTCCACCACATCCCAAAGGTGCTCCATTGGATTGAGATCTGGTGACTGTGGAGGCCATTGGAGTACAGTGAACTCAATGTCACGTTCAAGAAACCAGTTTGAGATGATTTGGGTTTTGTGAAACGGTGCATTATCTTGCTGGAAGTAGCCACCAGAAGATGGATACACTGTGGTCATAAAGGAATGGAAATGGTCAGCAACAATACTCAGGTAGACTGTCGTGTTTAAATCATCCTAATGCAATTGTTACTAAGGGGCCCAAAGTGTGCCAAGAAAATATCCCCCATACCATCACACCATCCTCACTAGCATGAACCGTTGCTACAAGGCAGGATGGATACATGCTTTAAGGTGTTTTACGCCAAATTCTGACCCTACCATCTGAACGTCGCAGCTGAAATCGAGACTCATCAGACCAGGCAATGTTTTTCCAATCTTCTGTTGTCCAATTTTGGTGAGCCTGTGCAAATTGTAGCCTCACGTTGCTTGTCTTAGCTGCAGGCATGCAAACTGGTCAGGGGTAAAAAAGGTGAGAAGGATACGTAAGCAGATGAACACCCAGAGACGGTGCCACGTGTCTGTTTAAGCTTACATGTTTGTATAGATAACTTGAAATTGACTACTGCAACGAGAGAAAGATCCCGACACGCAAGGGCGTCACTTTGACGTGAAAAGCGGTGGGGAAATAAGGGCTCAGATTAGGGGGGTGAAGATACACTGAGCTCACGAGAGGATAAGATACACGATATTGATGTCATGACAACAAGACAAGAAGATATTTTTACGTTACTTTAGAGAAAACAATTAATGCTTTAATATGAGTTAGTGGGTCTGGGGGTTCTCCCCCAGATTTTTGAGTATTAAATATTTAATTTCCTGCATTCTGGTGAAATTTTCTGCACCAATTTTCTTTTGGTGATTTTATTTATGTAAAAAGGGAAACAAAATTCAGGTGGAAGGTGACAATTAAAAATCTAAAGATATAAGAGAACGGAAAACTTGGCCAAAAAGACACTGTCAAGAAGTTGTTAAAGTTACTAAAAAAGGTGAGGAGTTTTCATGCCTGTAGCTGACAGGAGCAGCACTCAGTGTGGTCTTCTGCTGCTGTAGCCCATCTGCTTCTGATCTGTGCAGTCAGAGATGGTATTCCGCATACCTTGGTTATTTGAGTTACAGTTGCCTTTCTATCATTTCAAACCAGACTGTCCATTCTCCTCTGACATCAACAAGTCATTTTCGTCCACACAACTGCCGCACACTGGATATTTCCACTTTTTCGGACCATGTGTGAAAACCCCAGTAAATCAGATCAGTTTCTGATTAATTCTCAGACCAGCCCGTCTGGCACCGACAACCATGCCACATTCAAAGTCACTTAAATCCCCTTTCTTCCCCATTCTGATGTTCGTTTTGAACTTCAGCAAGTTGTCTTGACCCAGTCTAGTGCTATGTGATTGGCTGATTAGCTATCTGGGTTAACAAGCAGATAACAGGTGTACCTAATAAAGTGGCCATTGAGTGTCCTGCTACAACAACATTTGCAGTGTCATGATAGAACTGTGCGTGTATGCACATGTTTGTGTGTGTGTGTGTGTGTGTGTGTGTGTCAGTTATGTTCCAAATCATTTCCTTCTCAGATCAAATCTCTCCACTGCTGAAACACACCTTAACCTACAGGACTATGGCACCATTCAGTCATTCAACTACAGCCAGAGAACACAGTCCTAAGGGAAGGGGTGTGTGTCCATCTGTCTGCTTGCCTGTCACTGTGTATGAATATGTATTCGCTCTCACATTAAACAGGAAGTATGTGTGTGTGTGTAAGAGAGAGCGATGAAGCCTGCCCGTCTGTCTGTCTTTTCTGGCTCAGAGAGTGTGTGTGTTCCTCCCTCTGACACATCCCAGCATCCTCCTCATCTATAATGAAAAATAACATTGGTAATACAAAACCCACAGCTCTTTTCTGTGTGTGTGTGTGTGTGTGTGTTGGTGTATGTGTGTATTTTAGTTTGATGCTAACTGACAGGTTAAGCCTGAGGCAATGTGTAGACTGGGGAGTGACGATGTGTGCGTGTGCAGATGCACATAAGCAGGTTGGTGTGTTTGTGTGTGAGAGTGTGTGTGTGTGTGTGTGTGTGTGTGTGTGTGAGTGAGAGAGAGAGCGAGCAAGAGTGTGTGTGTGTGTGTCAGAGAGCAAGTGTGTGTACCTGCAGTTCCTCTGATGGCCACTAGATGGTGGTTCTAAGAACAGTGTTTAAAAATGACTCTTAACATAACTCTTGCATACAAAGCCAATGTGTGTTTTTTTCCCCATTTATGCTGCTCTGATTTTTGCTTTTGTGTCATAAAATATCAAGATGGTGTAACTACACTTTCTAAGATCCCTCAGGATATTGTTTGCAGCACTTGCAAATCAGGCTGTTCCAGATTTCAGTAGCCTATTGGTGTTCTCACAGTTTATGGGATTAACTCTCAGCTCTGAATTCACCAATACATGTGAGCAACCCAGGGCTCCCAGCCAATTGATTTAACCTCTCAATTTTTTATAAAAAAAAAAAAAAAAAATCAATGGTTTGAACATGGCTAGTTATTACATAAATAAAAATGTCAGCTCATTTACTCAAGATGGACAGGTTATTTACCTTAATCATGATAAATGGGGTGACTGCTTTATGAGTTAAAAGAGAAATAAAGTGAATACTGTATTGAGTACAAGCACAATTCAAGCAATATTGTGTCTAAAATTATAATACTGTAACATGGAATATTGCAATTTTTTATAATAATTATTTTGGTATTGTCTTTTGACATTCTGTAAATATCAAAACTGATGAGGGCTTTAAATTTGCAACTCTCAAAATGTGATGTCTGGTACCTCTTTCCCTGGGGGGAAAACCCTTTCATCACTTCTGTGCGATTTTGTCTTAATCAACTTATTGGTCATCTTACCAGACAGTGTCCTGTGATCTCATGGCATTGTGTAGCATGTCCATGGCAATGACAAGCTTCACAAACACCATTGTATAGATTCCCGTTAACCCTCCGAAAACCAGGAATACACGCCTGAAACACATAGACAGACACACACACACACACACACACACACACACACACACACACAGTTAGAAAGACAAGAAGACAAACAGAGTTTTCTGTCTTTAAGCTTTAAATATTCATCCTGTGGTCCACTAATTAGGACCTTAAGTGTCTCTCAGCGTTACAGTGAATGTTTCTGTGATTAAGTCTATTGAATTGCGTACGAGTGTATGTGAGTTTGCTACCTTTTGAAACTAAACACTGATTTGACATTGTTGTTTTAGTTTAACTTAAGATGCTTTAAAAGAAAACTTGGATGATCCTTTAACTGATGTCATGTCATACTAAAAGTAATGTTTGAGTATCAGGTATGGTAAGAGAAAAAATACAATTAAACCAAGATTTAGGGATCAAAATGATGTGTTTGGATTAGGGATGGGGAGTGATACTCAGTTCTAAAAGGACCCGGTTCCAAACTTTCTCAAAACTCGAAAATCAATAAGGTCCGAGCTTATCGAGACTGCTGTTGAGACTAGCAGGTCCTATAATGTAACGTTATGTCTCAAGTGTCAAATCTGGTTTAACTTGAAACGTGATGAATGAGAAAACTAATGTTTACTTATTGATGGCACCAAAATGCACTCTAAAACGGGCCTGGGACTGTTTATCATAAGGCTGCAGGCTCTGCTGCTGTCTGTCGGCTCCTATACAAACACACAGTGGCCAGCAGAGGGAGACGCTGCGCCATCGCGGTGGAGACAGTGAAGTTCAGTTAGCCCCTAACAACCCAAGTTGCCGACAGCTACGCTCGTTACTGTAAGTACGTGTAATAAAACCTTCCCAAGTAAAATTACTATACTTTATGAATACATCCGTGTGTAGGGCAAACATGTAGAAAGGGTTAACTTAATCATCTCTGTCTTCAGTCTGTCATCCTGTATGTTTTATATCAGCACAGCTAACGTTAGCTTGACAGTTAGCCTAATGTTAGAAACAAAGCTGTCTGGAGCATAGACTAGTCTCTAGTCTTAAAATTTGGCAAATTAAAATTTGTTAAAAACTTAGTTGCTGGCTGAGCCACTCCTCCTTCCACCAGGTAACTGAGAAGATGCTTACTGATGTTCTTCATTCTTTCTGAACGTCACTCAGTATTGTGATTGTGTCACATATTGACTTTATCTAGTGATGTTGCTGTTGTAAACATTAATGCTTCGGTTCTAGAAACAACATTTAGTTTTATTAAATATATTTAATTTTAATGCTATAATTAATTTAAAAACAACCAGGCAGCTAATATGCTACACAATATTTGTTTATTTATCACAAGTCATATGTCATCTCAATATATAACAATGTTATCGCACATACAAATATTTTCCTCATTCAGTGCAGGCCTAACTCATGCCGGTTGGGTCTTGTCTTACCTGTCACCAAATAATAGTAAAATGTTGATAGTGGTATCGATAAAGACTCGGATCATTAAGCAGTCTCAATAAAGGTATCTATATCAATAAAAATTAACAATCCCCATCCCTAGTTTGGATGTTTTGAATGTAGCTCGTTTGCTAAAAATCCCACACACACCCCGGTGACACTGCTCAAAGTGTACCACAGGGTTTTATTTCCAAAAAATAATTTCTGTCAGGGGGCCATCCCTTTTTTAACAAAAAAATGTACTTGCAAAGGCGCCGCCTACAAAGACTGTCACTCTGTGGTAAACACTGTATATCATAAATTGCAGACCTTGTGATTGTTGAATGAGTTTAATTTCAAAAGACGTTTATTAAGTCTATTTTATCTAATATGTAAACAAAATTACTCAAGTGCTTTTGTACACTGACATTTTACATTCAACGTGAAATTAAAATAAATGGCTAGGAGTTTTGAGAAAA
The DNA here is from genome assembly GCA_029875015.1 of Lepomis gibbosus. Taxonomy (NCBI): domain Eukaryota; kingdom Metazoa; phylum Chordata; class Actinopteri; order Centrarchiformes; family Centrarchidae; genus Lepomis; species Lepomis gibbosus. Next base: position 6,260 of record JAPMOB010249127.1, read on the forward strand.
TGTGCATAAGTACATGTATTATTTTTACTTATGTACTTTTTTCCAAGGCTGCTTTAAAATTGCTGTAGGTGTGTGTTTGAGTGTGTTTACCTCACAGGAAGTTCCAGCATATCCAGGAGGACAAGAGCAGCTTTCTACAGCTGATGCTACCCTCTCTCCTCTGGCAGAGGGATTAGCTACCTGCATTGAGAACGAATGGAGTCTACATGCATACACCAGACACACACACACACACATCCAAATATCAAGGATACACATGTGGGACATTGGTAGTCTGTCTATTTTTACAACCTTCACCTCACACAGGGTTTAGAGTTCATTCTCTCAGGCAGAATTTACCTCCAAACCCCCCAAATGTTCAGTTTATAGAAGATTAAAGTGGGGTTTGCTACTATACAATAGGATATTTTAAACTTGGGAGTATAATGTATTGCCTGTGCAAAGTAACACTACCACTATGAAAATGTGGTTATTCTTGTGTTTCGCAACAAGTACAACTTTTCACCAAGGCATTCTAGCGGTTGCTATGCACAATATCTACTCTTGCATCAAAATCACATCAATAGTGGCGCTAGATGTTTGTAGAGTACTGATCAGTTATAGGGCATTCAATAGGTACTCAAACTAACTGCATCTCTAACACACTTATTACATTGACTGGATGATTGTTGGAATTTTAAATATTAAAAGAACATCCAACTAAAATAGTAATTCTGACTATATCCAGGAGACTTGACTTTCTGTATGTTATTATCACATAATAACCAGCACAGTGTGTGTGGTGTGTGTGTGTGTGTGTGTGTGTGTGTGTGTGTGTGTGTGTGTGTGTGTGCGTGTGCGTGTGTTTGTTTCTACCTGTAAACAGAACTGGGTTCTGTGCTATAAGAGGCCCGGACCATCACTCTGGTCACATTGGCTAACACAGACAAGAAATCCCTCCGACTAATCGGCCGAGCGCTCTCTGAAACCAGGAAGTTCTCAGGAAGGAGAACAATGTGATTGGTGCTTGGCGAGGACGGGTACACCGGCTGGCCAAACCTTCTGTCAATAATCTTGATGCCGCCTCCCTGGCAGGGAAAGTAGAAAGAAACATTTTTAATTTGTGTGTGTGTGTGGGGGGGGGGGGGCTCTCTCCCTGTTTGCTGCAGATCACTTTTATTTCTATAAATCTAGAAAGTGGATATTCTAACATAAATACAGTATGACACCTCTATCGGAAAGAATTATGACACTCGAGTGATCTGGAAAAAATGATTAAGAGTGAATTATGTGTCATTAGATAATGAGCTGCCGTTTCTATTGACATTTTGAATGGACAGAATGCAAAGTGAATTGAGCCTAGCCCTTGTATCTGACTATCTCTTGTTGAGAACAGATCAATGGCATGTAGCGGCTAACGCAGAGTGACAACTACTGATGGAGGGAGAGAGAGAGCTCACCATGCCAATAAACCATTAAATAAAAACTAATTGAAAGGGAGTTGATGGAGGGAGAGATAAAGAGACAGAAATAAGTACCAGGGCAGAGAGATGCAGAGATAAAGATGGAAAGAAAGAGGGACACAGAAAAGAGGCAGATTGACAAGAAAAAAGTCACCTCGAAAAAAATAGTTTTCATTAAGTTTCTAAAAGAGAATCTTCAACTGTATTTTTTATTGCCTCTCAAAATCAAAATTCCGTAATTAAAGGATAATGTTGGCACCTTCCTATATTCTTCTCATTGTGAAGAAATCCCATGAAGAGATCAAAACAAACAGTGCATCTCTCAATACTTCACGTCTTCCCCTGTGGCTCTCAGCTCCAAGCTCATATTTTTAAAAACTCAAAATATATTGATTTGCATTAGTGAGCACCAAACTGGAATTTGGAAACTTATCAAAATCAAGTTTTCATCTATTGTTTTAGGCTAAATGAGAAGCTCCAGATGCACATATTTCCAGTACAATGGTTGTTGTTGTTGTTGTTGTCATGAAAAGCTTGGTATTTGCATTTTTTTTTACTGCAACGATGGAGGCTGATAAAGTGGGCTGGGTTGAGAGAAGACGTGGAAATGAACAACAGCCATACAGACAAACAAAGACAGAGAGATTATTGTCTATTCAGATCCCACGAAGTTACAACCGAGGCGCAAGCTTCTTCGTGCGCTTCACAAAACCACACAACAAACAATATCACAACTTGATGCAGATATGCAGAGTAAACAGTGGAGGAGAAACAGAACGAGACAAAGGCTGAAAGAGAGACAGTGAAGAGGGAGAGAGCCGGCTGACAGCGTGTAGGTGGTTCATTATGGTCGTCATTTGGAGTGGCTTTTTGTTGACAAGGAGGCCGACACTTGTCCTCCTCTCCTCCCATCTCCTTCCTGCCTGTCGATCTCGCTGACACGTCTTTAAATTACACAAACTCATTGGTCTGTGACTATCCACCCCTGTTACCTTTTATCAATTTTTTCACTTCTGTGTATTTCCTTGTTCCCTTCCACCTCGTTTCTTATATTCTGTCCTTCCTTCCTTCTGTCTCTTTTTCCTACTGGAATTTCTTCTTTCCTTCATTCCTTCCTTCCCTCCTTTCTTTGTTAGCTTTTTCCTTCCGTTTTTGACGTCATGACACATCCACATAAAGTCATAATACAATTAGTTTTTGCATTTGTGTCCATATTTAATCTAAAATTGCATCTCTGTGAGATGAAACTTTTCATTTATCTTTTAATTGTTTTCCAACACGCACTTGAAAATTAGATACTTCCACAAGTTATTGCAGCTTATTACAGAGTATTTGAATTTATTTTCAAACTATTCTAAATAAAAGGTCCACATCTTTAACAAGTCACTGGTGAACAGTTGTGTGTGTGACATAAGATTTCTGCAGCTCTGGCACACTGTGAAAGTGCACGAACACAGACACCAAACCTGCCTATTAATATTTGTGTGTGTACTGCTCACTCACACACACAAACACACAATGTTGTTTAGTGATATACAGTAGGAGATATAAACAGTTAACTAATAGTGTTGCTGCTTTGCTTATTGGTGCCATACATCATAACACAACCTGCTCATTATAAAGACATAGAGAGAGAGGGGAGAGAGACTCTTATCTGCATTTTTTATTGCTAAGTTCAGCATTTCTCTGCCAGCTGAAGCTGCTTGTGTGTGTGTGTGTGTGTGTGTGTGTGTGTGTGTGTGTGTTTTAACTGCTTTTATTTGCTACTTCATTTAGTGGTCTTCACTGGTGCAAAAGTCAATGGCTTGTGGGAAAAAAAATAATGCTGCCGACACAAATACATAGACGCACACATATTCACACTGATGTTGGTTTTCTCTCATTTCCTCCCACTCTAAAAACCTTGCATGTGTTAAGTGTTAGGAACACTCATGGTCAATGCCCTTGACCAAGGTGCTGCCCAGATGTCTGGAGCTTATTTCAGGGCTCTACTCTTGCCACTGCTTCTGATGAATCTGCCAGATTTAACGGCAGGGTTTAAATAAAGCATAACTTTCAAAATCGAAACCTATTACACACACCATATAAACGACAGTTATATTATTAAACAGCCCTTCATTAGCATTTAATATCAAAGTATGCCAATGCTCTATGATGTCTTTATCTGTGTGCATGTCTGAAAACTTACCTCTATGATTAGGTCAGGTTCTGATGTGACTCTAATGGCCATTTGTTCTTGCTGGTCTGTAGTATAAGACACAGTGTAGATCACACTCCCTCCGTAGGCAGAAAGCTGAAGAAAGACAGAGAAACATAGACTAGTAAGTTTTGCAAAAATCTGTAGAATTAGGGCAAATTACTGACGTGATTAATGATGTTTAATGTGTCTCCTGGCACACAGCTGATACTCGAAGCAAGAAAGCCACTTGTATCCATTGATTGGGAACTGGGAGAGTTTATTTCACCTACATGGAGTTCATTAGGCTTAGCTGAATGCTGACCACTGAGGCCACAAGTGACAATAACAGGATGGTAAAACGTAGTGTTACAGTAACACAACTGGAGAAGAGTCATTAAAGTCAGAGAACTGAATCAGTTTTCTCAGTTACAGAGCACTAGCTCTCTAAAGTTTGAAAACATCAGTCTCAATAAGAAACAGGTCATACCTGACCAAGTAAAGCAGTAGCAGCAAAATCTGTTAGCATTTTGAACTGAGCATGGGTGTAATTTATTGCTTATTTATTTAGTTTCATTTGAAATAGGAAGGATGTAGGGGTACGTAGAGATTAAGAGCACAAATGTAACTAAAAGAAACCAGAAACAAAGAACAGCCCCAGACAGATTAGTGACTAATGTGGCTGAGACAGTTCCGAAACAGTTCTATTTTAAGGGTATCTAGTGGTGCATTTTGTTTCTGTCATGCATGAGAACATGCATAATGCTATACACATTCCTGCCAAATGTTTCACACTATTCCACTGCTCTACCGGTGGAGGTGATGCACCAAGATATTCTGTAATGCTAGTAAAACGGATGTAATGAGTGTAAACATTGCAGGTTTCAATTTTCTAAAAAAAATCAGATTTACAAGTGTTTTGTAAGGAAGGAAATACATTAATCTCATTTTGTTGGATTTCAAGAATACAACTAACGCATTGTGTTTGGGTGAGGAACACTGAAAGTTATGAACTTATGCTAGTTTTTCAAACTCCACACAGCATCTTCTACTGCTGGAATAAAAGCCGAACCCGAAGAAGAAAAGGGGTGCTAGTTTGCAAGGAAATCACATAATATAGCAATTGTAGACCAAATGTCTCATGATGGGACAAAGTAAAACAAAGATGATCTGCCACCTGCATACTTCACAGTCTTTAGCACATATTACAAATGGGTCTTGTTTTTCAGAACCTGGTGAAAAGTATTTCTGCAGCAAGCACACTGGCACAGAAATCTGATGTAGTCAAATAAAGTCTCAGAAAAAAGCAACTTAGAATAATCTAAAAACATTATATATGAAACATTTTGTTTAAAAAAAAAAAAGCAACACCTACTTTTGAAGGTGTTAATGTTTGTTTAAGATTGTACCACTGAATGAAATGAACCACTGAATCTCAATTTTGTACACAGTTTATTTAAGAAATATATTAATTGTTTATGGCAGCAGTCCTATTGTACCAGTGCCACCACTACTTCGCCAACACAACCACACCTGCTTCCACTAATGACAGTTTTCCTAAAGAAATATTTAAAAATGTTTAAGAAGTAAGGAGAACAAGAATATGCTACAATCTTTGTTGTCTTGTGTGTTTCAGTGCAGTGTTTCTGTCGAGTCCACAGAATGAGCTTTGGATAGAGAATTGCTGCGTCGGCATGATCCTGAAATTTATTATTCTGCTCCAACCTGAACAGTAATGGGTGGGAGAGCGAGATAATAATGCCACCATAAAAACAGAGAGAGGGGGACATTGAGGAAGAGGGGGAGAGAGACGAAGAAATTGAGCCTTAGACAGAGAGAGATAGAGAGGTTGTAAGAGGTGGGCTTAATGCCTCCATAAACCTCTTCCATTCTACATCATTACTCTCAGTTCTTAAACCGGGAGGAGGAATCACCACTTTCACAGCTGACTGAAAATACACACACACACAGACACTAGCGGGCATGGAGGTGTACTTGGGGTGGACGTTTTATTGACTAACACTTATTCTCTATCTAACCCCATTTGCTGACTTGGACTCCAGAATACAGTAAAATCCCAGTTTAAACTCACACTACGCAGCCTACCGATATAAGACGCTTTTGCTGCTCGACCTCCTTCACCATTAGCTCATCTGCATATGAGCTAATGGTGAAGGAGTATATATTATTTAGTTGAACATAATGTACTCTGTAAGCCAATTAAATGTTAAAAAAAACATATTAAAGTAAATTTTATAAGTATGCATACATACATACAGGTGTGAAGAATACATACTTAAAGAAAATGAAATTTGCTTAAACTTGCATTAACTGATTCTGTGGGTCATTTTGGGGCGAGACTATTAGCATCATATACAACATCTGAAATATCTTCATTGACATGGGGAATGTGTTAAACAGTTGCCTTTCTCCATGTCCAAAACACACAAAACAACATTAGCATTCAGTTGGAAATATATTTCAGGCCACCTTGTGAATATATGACCACTTTTAGCTCTGCTTTACTGAGAGCAATAACACTGAGAATTGGGTGATAATTCTCTGTTGGTTCGTCTAGATAATAACTAAAAATCTAGATCAAAGCACAAAAAGGTTTCATAGGTCTGTAAATGCTCTAACTCATCCAATTGTGGAAAGGTCTTTTTACTTTTGTGTTCAGTAACCACTCAGCATCATATGAAATGAGAAGTAGAAGAAAAATCTGTGGTACTTAGGGCACTATTTAGCTATTTATTTTCTTTGAAATTATTGACATTTCTCAGAAAACTAATTTCTCTGACGCCTTCCACTCAACCTGGACAATATCAAAGCTTCTGTCATGGCAACCTGATGACCCTTCAAGACCCTGGGGGAGAGGAAATAAAAGACTCAAAACACAGGAAATAGAAAAGACCAACAGAATAGCACAGCAGGAGACGTACATTTTAGGAAGAGAGAGGGGAATTATTGAGAGAAAGAACGAAGTAAACACACACAGCTACAATAGACATCAGTCGCATCTCCCTGAGAGCTCCATAAGCCTGTTATTAACTCTATTACTGGCCAGAATAAGAACAAGACATAATCCTTGCTGTTAAAACCCTTATCAAGAACCTGGCACAATCTTCATTAAAGTAAATCTTCTGTCATATATCAATTTATACAGTCATTCAGCCTCATTTGTGGGGGTAAAATAAAGCAAAATAATCTCATATCGCAACATTTACATTTATATATTTACTGAAAAAAAAGAGAAAACATCAAACTAAATTTTGTGCTTTACTGGTTCGCTGCAGTTACAGGGGGTATTTTGCGTCCTGTAATGCAAATTTACAACTTTTTATTTACCATAAAAAATCCCTGACCTAAAATACTGTTGAAAGTTTTAGTGATATAAATCTAGCATCCTCTTTGCAACTATTTATCAGTTAGCATGAAAAGAAAGTGGACACACAGAGAGGAGAGAGGAGGAGAAACAGAGTAGAAATAAGATAATTCAAGGATGGAGGAGGCGGGGAGTGAAACAAAAGACAGGATAAAGTGCAGCAGGACAGAGACAAAACAGGGATAAAGTAAGAGGGAGGAAAGGCGAGAGCAGAGCAAACGAGGGGAAGAAAGTTATGGGATTTAATTTGCTGCCTATGCTAAGGAGTAGGTTTGGCACAGAGCGAGAAGAGGTGTGAAAATGAGTCACTATCGACCTCAGTCCTCCTCCAGGGTTCTCACCAGAACCTGATGTAATATAACTTTTTCAAAACTTCAAGTTGGAAGATATATTTGAGTATCAAGTACACCATCTCACAGAAATCACTGTAATAGGTCGCTGAAATTACTAACAGGCTTCACAGAGTCTAAAAATCTCAGTAACTCTACTTAAACAGTCTATTTTATCCTGAACGGTTCAACTGGACTAACATCTCTTCACACAGTGACACTAACAACAGTGACTCTAAACAGGTCACCCGGCCGGTTACAGTAATATAACTACCATTACAAAACAATTCAACACATTTGAAAAACAATCTCACCTCAACATCAATTTAGTAGCTGTTGTGGGGCTTTCAATCATATCAATCAATCAATCAATCAATCATTATTTATATAGCACTTTTCATACAAATAACATGCAACACAAAGTGCTTCACACTAGAGAAAAATTAAAAAGATAAGATATTAAAGTCACCTGATCTTCATCAGTAGATGAAGTAGAGCACTAAATTTTATGATCAAGTCCCCCTTTTCAGGGCTCTTAAAAACCCAAGAGCTGAACCAGGGATTTGAGTTCCTTATGCCAGCTAGTCCTGAGACTAACAAATCCTGTAACATGTCACACACACCTTTCGCAAGTCAGCACTGCTTTACTTTGATGGCCGCGCTAGCAGCCACACATGGAAACAACTCACGGTGGTAACTCTTTTTGTTTTGAGCACATTACATAATACAAATAACTGGACACACATTTTAGTTTAAACAGTTTATTACTTATTTGACTTAGTTTCTATTTGGGTGCACACATTTGGTTAACTTTGTCAATTTAGCTAATTTCAGGTTCATTTTCTTTAAGTTATGTTCTGTGAAATTAATACCTTTTCTTTTTGAGTTACCAGTTCCTGGAGAGTTGCTGCTGGGTGTCTCTGTGTGACAGATAAAAGGACTTCCAATTGCCTCCAAGCTGTTTAAGTAGGGGGAATGGATAATTGGACTACACCATGTTTTCCCATATCATGGGGTTGGCAGAGTGTATTACATTTTGAGTTGTGTTCTTTTCTTTATTAATTATACTTTGTTGTTATAATTATTTTATTATTTACACACACATAGTTCATATTAGGTAGCATTGGTTTAGCATATGTTGTAGTTATTGTGGTTTCTTTATGTATATTATGTATTTGTCTACCCCCTTCTTGTGTCAGAATGGCCTGATCAGCCACTATATAAGTTTCCCCCATGTCTCAGTCTTGTTGGGTCTGTTTAGTTTAAGTCTGTTTTGTCCAGCATATGTTAAGTTTATGTTACCTGAGTTAACTTCTGTTTAGTTGACTTCTTTTATGGGCCCAGAATTTCCTATTTTTTGTGCTTTGTAAATTAAAAAAAAATATTTTTGAAAACTTACTTTCTGACTCCTCATGCCTGACAGCTTGGTCCCTCACATTCACAAAACACCAATTAGAGTAAACTAAATGATCACTCAAAGCAAAAATGCTTATCTGGAACATTGGGAGGAAGAGACAAAAAAACAGAGACAAAAAAGGCCCTAAAACAATGATTATAAAATGACTGGATATGTCTCTACTGTCAGAGATATCAAGCAAAGTCAGACTCAGTGACCACACCCTTGCAACTGAAAAAGGGAGACATAAAAAGTCCTCGTTACCAAAAGAATCTAGAGTATTAAAGCACTTTAAGTATTACCTCACGGGCCGAACATTCAGAGTTAAGTTAGGAAATTGTTCCTCGTCGGCTGTGTACTTAACCTGTGGTCTTCCCCAAGGATCTATCTTAGCGCCGTCTCTCTTCTCTCTATATATGCTACCACTGGCCGCTATTCTACGAAGACATGGGGTATCTTTTCACTGTTATGCAGACGACACTCAAATGTATGTTCCAATCAAGAGAAATGAT
>JAPMOB010249128.1:0-11603 GCA_029875015.1 Lepomis gibbosus
ATGTTCCTTTTGATGGGGATATGCCGATACGCGTTTACATGACGAAATATTCGGGTTAGAAAAGGGGTACCCCAGGGGTAGGGTTTTTAAAAACCGGGTTATGAGAATATCCGGGTTTTTGCCGGTGTTTACATGGCCGTGCGCGACGGGGTTATTGCTAATATCCCGGTTTTGAACGGGTTTTTAGCTGCATGTAAACGTAGTCACTGTTACAGACCTTATCATTTGTCATACTACAGTCCTACACCTTAGATTTCATTAGCCTATAATTAATTTAACCAATTCCTTTTCTTTCTTTCTTCCTTTGACACTTTGCTAAGAATGAAGCGCTTCTCTGTTTCTGTTTATTCACATGGGATTTCTACCACAGTTCCTTTCCTTCATAATTAAGGTATTCCTCCTTATTCTGTATAAAACGTAATCCTATGGTAAAAAACACTGAATTCAAAATTGTCTGATTATATAAGTCTTTCACTTACGTAAGCTTATAACAGATAGCTCATGGCTGAGATTCCAAATGTTTGTTTAACAAATTGATTTATAGCTCAAAAAGTTGCCTAGGATGAACTGTTACATGGACCATACACATATTTTTCCCTCATGCAGTCCATTAAAAGCTCCCTCGAATATCATCCTTCTGGCAGGGCGATAGTAGCCTGGGGAAGCATGTCCTTCCTGACAGGAACAGGCTTGTTCCCCACAGCTGCCACTGTTTCCACCAACAGCCATGTGTCCTGCTTTGTGTCCTTGAGCAACATGCTGAACCAGTGTTACCTGCTCCAGTTTCTGTGGTTGAGCCACAGCTAAATCACTAAAATAAAAGCCAAAGTGACAACATTCTTTTGAAATCACATAGGCATTTTTGCAAATGCATTGTCTCGCAGACAAAATCTATGATGCAGGCATAATGGATAACGTGAAGTACTGCTCAACATAAAATAATGAAGATAAGTTGTTGTTTTTTTTCTTTCTCTCTGCTGGGGATGAACAGAACAGAGGGAGAAAAGAGCCCATGGGCACAAGCAACAAAACATGCAACAACAGCCCACTTTAAGCGAGGCAAACTACATGGCTGTATACAGCTGTGCCTAATGCACATTAACTGAAATGGAAGTTTTCTGCGGTTTTGTTCTTTCAACTCAGCTGTCTTTTGTGTTGGAGCACAATTTAACTCGGTTCTTCTCTTGAATCCCAAACTTGACCTATCAGTGTTGTGCATCTCCATAAAGGGCCCCATAAATCATTGCAGGTGTCCGTAATGTGCCTGCAGGTAATTAATTACTGTGGTCTTTGAGCCAAGCTGAGCTGACTGCACAGGGATGAGACAGGAATAAAATGCACTGGCTTTTTGTTCAGTCTCTCTACGCTGCCATTCCTTGATCTTTCCATTTCTTTAATTGCTCTGTTTTCATATTTTAAATTGTATTCTTACTGTATAGAAAACACAATTATGGGTTTTTGGGGGGTTTTCAAGCTAGCTAGGTATTACTCAAAGCTAGTTTGCTGAGCAGAAAGAGAGAAAATGTCTTTCTCAGTGAAATTTCAGCAAGGTGAATGGTTGCTGTACAGAGACAGTCTGGCAGCTTATTGCACCCTGACTGTTTTCTCAGGATTTCCCACTTAGTGACTTGATTTAAGGCAACTAAAAAAACATTTGCAGCAGGTTAGCAGCCATGGACACAACAGACGGATGTGTAGGTTGAGTTTTCTGGCATCTCAAGTTTAAAATGAAAGGTAATATTATTAGACGTTTCCATTTAAATGTGACTTTAAAGCATGTGAGAGAAACAAAAGTCCGATAGAGAGTCGAAGTGAAACCACAACTTCTATGCACTTTGACAGAACACTGGAACTTGGACAATAAACTTACTCAACATTATGGTGTGTGACACATTCCATATGTTTGGTTAAGGACGGTAATTTTTTGAAAAACAATCTCATATTGTTGTTTATTGATTTTTAGCATCTAACAAATACCATCTCCCATGAGCCCTAGACCATTGCTGTTAAATGTCACGCCCTGACAGAAGACGTGAGTACACAGTTGACTCTAGGGGCCATGCTGAGTTCAAACAAGTCTGTAATAATAGCAGAACAGAGAGGACTGAATGGTGTAGAAACTTGTAGACAGCAGTGATCACAGAAGCTGAAAATGGACAAAACTAAGTTGCAATGATGGAAATGAGAAATCTGCATGGAAGCTCACAAAGTAATCGGTGTTTAACTTGAATCACAAGGGTTTCAATTTCTATTGACAAGTGCTGTAGTATAAGTAAATTTGCCTTATGTGGAAAGTAAAATTTTGGGAACACTTTTTTCAAAAGGCAGAGAGATGCGAAATGAGAAATGGCATTAAAGGTCCAGTGTGTAATATTTCTGAGGATCTATTGACAGAAATGCAATATAATATCCATAACCATGTTTTCAGCAGTGTATAACGACCTTACAAAATAAACTGTTATGTTTTTATTACCTTAGAATGAGCCTACATAACCGAGGGTCCACCCTTCCATGGACATTGCCATGTTACGCCGTCATGTTTCTACTGTAGCTGAAAACAGACTAACAGCGCTACAGAGCATGTTTCATCACTATGTTCTTCTTGTTCTGCTTCTGGTAGAATTTAGGCAGTGAAAAGAAGAAATAATAATATACAGAAGGGGATGGCAAAGTTTTGCATCAGAGCAATTTTTCAAACATTTTGGGTGGGTGAGAATGTTCATGCACCCATCCATCATCAACCGCTTATCCTGTATACAGGGTCGCGGGGGGTGAGAATGTAAGACATAATATTTGAAGCCAGTGGTACTGTGTTTGGTTAGTTCAGTTGGTAGTGCACTGGACTCTTACCTTGAAATTTGAGTGTTTAATCCCACCTTGGGAACATTTATTTTTTATGTCTTCAACAAATGGATTCTGCAGCAACTGTTTTTCTGACTCACATTACAGTACTTGCTGCAGTGTTGTGTTTTGGTGTTTGATCCACAGCCATCAACCTGTGGACGCTTTTTCATTCTTCTGTATCTACAGACAGGAGACATTTAGGGGAATCATGTTCTCTGATGGCTCTTTCAGAGGTGTGTCAAGCAGGCAACAGACTCTTTAATATTGGTCAGAATTTTTTAAACTAAAAGCTCAAGCAAAACCACTAAAGAGGAAGTGATTATGTGAGTAATTGTTGTTGTCATAATGGAGATTTGTTTCAGCAGGCTATCATTTATTTATTTATTTTTATTTTTTGTCGCTATCAAAGTACCATAATCTGGCCGCAGGCCTGATATTATTGCTGGCGGGCAGTTTTGACAAGGATATATAATCATAGAGAGAATGAATGTGTTTCCCTTGTCAATGTTTGTATAAACTTTAACTGTTATGTGGTTTATAATGGACTGTGGTGCAGACAGTTACAATATTACACACCCTTGGCTTACATTTTTCTCATTATCTATCAGTGGCCTAGTCGCAATAATATGGTTTTACTGAATAATTAAGTAAATATAACTTCTTAATAAATATATCCAAAGAAATCTCATTTCTTGACTGGCCACTCTCTGAGAGACACCTTTTGTGTTGTGTTAGCCACTGTCCCGTTCTTTGAAAGGGTAGGGGGCAGTGTTAGACTGGACAGTTGGTTGCGATTTGCAACCTAGCCGCTAGATGCCACAGAGAAGTGAAGTCAGGATTTGCACATGGTGTTACTCAGTGGTAAGCTACAACAAAAAGCAGGAGGAATTGTGTAAAGTGCCCCGCAACTATGAGTACCTTAGTGTTCCCATCCCATCACATTGCCCTAGCAAATTGTGATAAATGAGTATGCTAGAGCTTGAGGCTAATTGTGCATCAGGCTAATCACTAACACACCCTAATAATTTGTTGCTAAACTTGTAGCCCATATGATTTCAGATCACTTAAACTGTGTGTGTGTGTGTGTGTGTGTGTGTGTGAGATGGTGGACATGAATGTGAGTGCAGTGCAGGTGTGCAGCTATGTGAGCAGAGCTCTCATATTTGATTAAAAATATCTGGCATGATTGCGGCATACTGCAGGGAGATTGAGGTGTTAATTGGCTGTGCGTGTGTGTGGGTGTGGGTGGGTGTATAAAATGTTTGCTCATGGAGAATGTAGAAACACGGTGCTTAAATAACACAATCAAAGAACGCCTGCTGTGGATCAGTGTGCCTCAACAGGATGCCACATGCACATATACAAACACACACACACACACACACACACACACACACACACATACATGCAAGCATTACAAATAAGGTACAACAGCAGATGACACCATAAGTGCTCTGGGAGCCATATGGTATATTCTGATCTTTAACTTCATAATGGGTGAATGGGTTGAGATAGATATGTATCTGTGTTTGAGATGGTTTGACAGTAGCACTCAGTGCCACCTAACCATGTTGTAGCCAGTGATAGAGAGGCAGATGAACTAGGCGAGATGAAAATGGCAGATGATGAAGCTGAGGTGATCATGTGCACAAGAGTGTGTTTGTGTGTGCGCATGTGTGTATCATCCCTGCTGACTTAAGCAATTGTGATGTAGAATTATGTGAGGAGACTTATTTGGGTATCTGGGACAGCCATTCAGATCTCTTGCCTGCTGGCTAAGACACGCACGCACGCACGCACACACACGCACACACACGCACAGTACAACACAGCATAACTCAACTTTCCTTTCATCTCCCCTCTCTCCTTTTTCTTTATTCCTTATCTCTCTGTCTCTTGCTGTTCTCTCCTACCTCTGTGATGTTCTAGATAAACATGGGCCATCTGGGTACAACTAAATCTCCAGTGATACTACCATTATCTCCTTCTGCCTGTTAGCATTAAAATGTATTTATTCTCACTATTATATAGTCCCCTAACAGCACAGACAGGCAAATACGTAATAATTGACATGACTAATATTCTGACAAGTTAACAAATATGCCAATATCTTCCCAAAATATGTGCATTGGAAGGGAATCTGTAAGTACGGCCGGGTGGGCAGGTGTTATCCCACTTCTAAGCTTTTCATTTCTTTTCACTCAGCACATTTTTACATGTTAATAGTTGAATTTTTTGAATGTGTTGCTGATAAAATACTGGATTTGTGTAAGTGACATGGAGAGCAAACGTTCTCAAACAGCACATCCACAACAGCAAATGTCTTCATGCAGCATGAGCTGCACGAAGACATTTATCCACCTGGGTTTTACAAGTTGATAAATGCATTCACCATGTGTAAATGTGTGTAACAGTTTATGATATAACCAAATTTGTACGTGTACAGGATATGTGTACACAGAGGAAAGCCTTATTATTAGTGTAGCATATCACTAAAAAATGATCTTATGTCTGTTTTCTGTCATTTTGTCTGGCCAACAACACAAAAAGGTTGTTATCATTGTTCTTTTGTGTCCTCCACATAGTATTTTAGGTTTCTTCTGGGACATTTCCTACTTAAATATTCAACTGCAGCAAGCCCACTGATTTGCCACATCACATTGAGCAAAACCCAACTCAACAGTAGATCTACAATACTAGCCTATCAGTTCACCCATGTGCTTATCGCCATGGTAGTTGTAGTGGTTGACTTGCTATCCAACAAGCTATTAAACAAGCTACCAAACAAGTTAGGTAATGTTATAATAGCTAACCAATAGGACTCTTGGTAAAAATACATTGGCTATAATTTTTGTCATGATTAATTAATAATGACTCATAGGGCTGACCCCGACGCTTTGATGGGCATAGCCTGATTCAACTGTCAACCTCACAATCGAAGCTTTGCAGCGAAACGAGGATAAAGACATTATGGCGATATGGGGGTGTTCAATGTCTGATTATACATAGAACTACATAGCGTGTATGTGTATAGAAGAGGAACACTATTGTGCCGAGTTGTCTGCACCTCGCCGTACGTTCAGATCATTTATCCCTATTGATGAACCACACAAAGAATATATTGTTTTTAAACATTTACTTGAAATGTAGAGTTTAAACATGTTCCAACATGAGAGTTTTTACAGACAGCAAGAGCCTTAAAATTCAGATGAACTCCTGCTTTCAATTTAGGTAGTTGATTTATTAAGATGGTTTTTATTTTGTAAAATATTTTAAAAATTGATCCACTCTTTAAAAAGAAAGCCAAAATATTTTTTTTGTTGACGTGTTTTGACACGATTCATAACTGAAGAGAGACAAAGGAATTTAGATGTAGATAGTCATTATGACAGAACATGTGATTTTCTCTAGGCTATGAGTAATATCTACTACACCCTGTTTTGTGCTGGTCTATTCAAAAAGGTAGAAGCATAATACCACCTCAAACTTAGTTTTAGTTCACAGATAACTGACCTCACACCTGCCTTAGATTTGCTGTGAAACAGCTCTGCTGTGAAAAAGCTGTTTGCTTGCACTTAACCAAATCTTCAGGAGGCTTTTAAGTCTGTGTTGCTGTCTGTCTGTTTTTAAACCTTTTACTCTGCCTGTCTCATTTTCTTCAACACACCTCTTCGTTTAGCCACGGCAGCTGATTTCACCCTTCAACCTCCCTCATTCCTATCTCTCAACACACATGACAGTGTACTCCATGTAGAGTTGTTGTTAGCCCAGATAAAAATGCTTAGCTGTGCTTGGCCAGGCTCATTGTATAACACCATCATACTGCCCTAACTCCGGCTCCGCTCACAGTGATGGCACCCCTGGATGTGGATTTGTGTTTGTCTGTGTATGTACAAGCATGCCTCTTTGTGTATGTGTCCACGCAGTGATTTCGCCATTGTGTAAAGTCTCTCTCCATGTTTTCTTCGAGTGTGTCATAGTCAGTTTTTGTGAGACCATCCTTGCAGCAGTTGCGTTTTTTCATTATTCTTTGTGTATGTATATGTCACTGGAAATTGCATGCTTGTGCACACATGCTTTAAATTCAAATAGGTGCACTAAATCTAGCCACAATTAAGTAGAGTTAGGCTGCATATTCAAAGCCAGACATTGAAATAAATAAATTATTAATTAAGAAATACCAACTACAAACAAGCATCCGCCCCACTTAAGTTGCCTTTATCAAAAAACTGAATCTATCACATCCAGAGGCACTTGTCAGGTTTTCAGGCAGAGAAGACCCAAACGCAGATCAGAGTAAAGACAGTTTATTCAAAAGAGAATGAGCAGGGGAAGTCAGAGGTTCGAGGCAGAGGATCTCTCCCAGGTCCAGGATTAGGGGGCAATTCGAGAGCGGGGAAGTATCCAGGCTGCGGGTGGAGCCGAGAGCTTACAGGCTGGCGGTTTGCTAAGGCGGTGGAGGTCTGAGACCGAGAGAAACAAAGGTTAGACTGATGCAAACGATGCAAGACAGATTCTAAGGTTGGCTGGGGCTGACACAACATACGCATGGAGATTCAACAATCCAGCAGGGACTGGCTGTCTGAGCCTCCTATTTAGGCAGTGGCTGATTGTGGAACACAGGTCAGGTGTGCTGATTGAGGATGAGTCTCAGGTGAGTGCAGAGTCCGCAGCAGACACGCCCCCAGCTCCCAGACTGGAGAGAGGGGGACAGAGCCAAGCAGAGACAAACAAAAACAACATGCTCACCACACGCACTCCAGACAAACATCCACAACACTCACACAAGCTCACAGCCGGGGCCTCGTGACAGCACTGTTCTAAAACTGATGCTGACCCCAGACCTTGTGGAAGGAGTAAGTAAATATACAAAGTCCCTCTGAGCATCAACAGAGTCCCCATCCTCAAGCCAAGCAAAAGTTATGGCGCCAAGACTCATAAAATCCATGCCAAAGCCACTGCATCGTATCAAAATGTATAATGTTATGATGTTTGACACTATGAAAACAAGACATTTTAATGTAATTCCTAAAAACACTTTTTTGGAGATACTGAATCAGAGAATATAGAATGAGGAGGATGAACCAGTTATGCCACACACAATATCTACAAAACTCCTGAGCAAGTGCATGAACTTGCAAGTTTGTGTGTGTGTGTGTGTGTGTGTGTGTGTGTGTGTGTGTGTGTATGCGGGTGTGTGCTTGCAAGCTACATGTGTATCTGTTTTGTTTTTTTAAACAGGGTCCTCGCCAGCAGGATGTGTCTTAGTGTCTTAGTCTCCACCATTGCCCGCTCTCCAAAATAGATCAGGTACATGAATACCATCTGACACACACACAGAGAAAGGGAGACGGAGGGAGAGCAAGAGAGAGAGCAAAACAAGTCGTGAAAGGGAAATGAGTATTGTGTAGCATCTCTTTGTCTTCTTTTGTCTCTTCTTCCTTTCATTGCAGGTTTGGAAAATGATTAAAGAGCATCAGAGGAGTGATGGAAGGATAGAATGCAGAATGAATGGGGATCCTCTGTAATGACTACCAATGTAGGCAGGGATGAATCTTCACTACCTGTTAAAAAGCTAATTTGCTGCCTCATCGTCTTCACAGGGGGATTGAAGTGGAGCAGAGCCTGAGCCAGAGCATTTCACTGTTTAGATAGCAATGACAAGATAAGGTCTGTGTCACACAAGTGGAGAAATCAGATTTGAGTAGTCACTGCAAATCCTGCCAGTGTATAAGTTTCATTACAGATTCCCTGTGGCGTTTCTACCATGGGTGACGCATCTGATTCCCGAGCATCCCGCACTCGCCACTCCATGGGAAAAAACTCAACAGGGCGAGAGAAAGAACAGGATGTTAGTAGAGATAAATAAAATGACCTAGGCTGCCATGTGCAAGGGAAAGTGTCACTCTCTATTTGTGTTGCTCTGGTCCTGTTTGTATGCGAGAGTTCCCATTTTCGTCATCATGCAATCATCACTGAAGCCATTTTCTCTTCCTAGGTCTTTCTACGGACTGGAGTTAGCGAGCTATCCCTCCCCTTCACATCACACATACTTCTTTCTTCCCCGCTTCAATTTCCATCTTCACACAACCTCTACCAGCATGATATCTTGAGTGATCACAGTTGCTAGAAATACTAGTTTTTTCAATTTTCATTAGTATTTAAGTTGTGAATTCCTAGACACTTTCTATTTTTTCTTGGACATATTTGTTTTGAAGCTTGTCATTCAGTTTTGTCCGTCTATCTCTAGGTAGCGATCAAACAACAACGAGATTGCAGATACAAACAGTGTCCATGCTTACCCTTAAGGACAGGGTGAGCAGCAGCCATGACCTAGTGAATGAATGGATGGACAAATCAGCACACATTCATCTGTAGGACTTTGTGGAGGGGCAACCCGTTCCTGCTTCCAAGTCATCACATATGGACCCATCAGTTTGTAATGTACTGGGGAACCCCTTAGCATCATAGTTCAATGCAGTGGGGAAAGCCCTCCAGCATTACTTTTGAACACTAAAATCAGGTTTAGGATATTTAACAGAAAACTCAGAGTGAGGTTGGTCGGGGTGGATGGTGGGCCAGAAACAGAACTTTCAACCAACAGACCGGTGTTCGTTTCCCAAGTGAAACAAAAACTCACCACTGAACGTTTTCATTGCAATTATGTAGGTTACGTAAGTCAACTGACACAAGTTCTGACGAAAGTAACACATTTATTTTAACCCAAACCATGAACCTAACCAAGAAGTTTTGTTGCCTAAACCTAACCAAAATTGCGATGTTTTGCGATGTTAACAAGTACTTTTCTTTTGAAAGTCATACATATTTATTGTTGCTAACTTGACCGCAGAGCAACCAAAAAGGAAAAAGGGGTATCCAGGGAGAATGCGTTGGGAGAGAAGGCTTGATCTCCTACTTACTTGAGAATATATTGAAACATGTATGTCTTAGATATTAATGCCTCTCTCTGACTTAAAGGTAAGAAAAAGTTCAATTTAACATAAGCAGTAATAATTTGAAACCACTTAACTAAAGCACAATGGAAATAAAATTAAACAGTACCAATTTGGCTGCCCCATAAAAGTTGTTTTTTTTTATACTGTACAAGATTGAATGAGAGTAAATTGCTTCTTCTGAGGGGAGGAAAATGAATCCTTTAATCTACAGCTAATATTACTTTTTTGTCATCTTACACTTGTTTCCAATTGTCCATTAGGAGGAACAGCCTAAAGGACAGTTGGTGAAAACTAATAAAATCATTTGTATTAGTGTCCTATTAAACCTTCAAATTAAATGCAAGATGTGGAAAACAGTTCTTGCATTAAAAAGCAGTAGTCAAACAGCAGAGGTGAAGAACTGGGGGACGTGTCCTTTTGGAATGAAAATAGAAGTGTTGAAAGAGAAAGGACACAGGGAGAAGAGAGAAGAGAAGATGAAAGATTATGAAAAATCATTGTCCAGGACTGCAGGTTTCATTTTAGTTCAACGAACATTGCTACTTCACGTCTTAGGCCCGAGTGTCCTCCCCTGGCTTTCCCACCCCCCTCCTAATATTCAGAGGAAGTGTGCTTCACCATTTCAGCTCAAACCTAACCCCACGGACATGTTGGTGATATTGGAATAGGAAGACAAAAGGTAAAAAGCAAGGACAGTAAGGGCAGTGGCAAGTATAATAGACTTTCAAAGGGAGAAGTACTGAAATATTACTGAAATACTGAAAACTTCAAATATATATAATGTGACATGGGTGAAGATGAATAAAAACACGACAGAGAAATAAACTGGGACAGAGACAGAAGTGGAATGAAATGAAAAAAGAAATTCCCTCACATGCTCAGCTGCTGGCCAGTATTGGGTTATTATCACTTGCAGGTAGGTAATGCCATAATGCCCTTAATATGACAAACTAGAATACAGAACAGCTGAACAATGAAGCTAGTACAACAGTACCTTAAGGTACAGTTCCTCTCATAACTGCTAGATGCTGTCTAATTGGAAAACAAAACCAAAAATACATTTCAATACAATACAAGGCTCTCTACACCTGTTTAATTTTCTGTCTTCAACATTTGACACGATGAAGGTGAGCGATGAACCCCAATCTAAGATAAAAATGTAATTTAAGAAACAAGACTGACAGCATTGTTTATTTGTTCAAATACTCAATACACCAAAATCTGCCTAAGACTGAGGCAGACACATACCACCTAACACAGCTATTAGAAGAATGAAACATGGAAAGCTAATGTATAACTTTATGTTTAGCAGTTCTCACTTTCTGCTCACTGTTTCCTTTTTCCTGTCATTTTCACACTGTGTTATGCAATTAATGTTTCGTCAGAGCATGGTGATGATCTGTGCCGCCACATTTCAGACTATTTAACACTCCTACGTTAAACTTGTGAGCAGAAACTAGTGTGAGAAAGGTCTCTCTCATTACAGCTTTATGATCCAGGAACACTGTCCCATCTGCCAGTTACTAAATCTATGTGAACATTTCACGATCTATAATTCATTTAGACCCGGTAAGCTCAGGTAGAGGTCAAATGTCTATACTTGTCCACAGCTGCTGGTATAGATGGGAGCAGCAGGATGAAATTAGACCAGAAAATTCAGAGGTGTGCCCGGAGCTACTGTGCTGTAGCATAAATGATTATAAAACATTTTGTCTTTCCTTTGACTAAGCCATGGGTCACTACTTATTAAAGAGTATTGTACTCTCTGAATGTGCTGCAGTGTGTATGTGTCAGTATGTAGTA